>CM065812.1:25869000-25933857 GCA_033398695.1 Orobanche coerulescens
GTCTATGAACGACCCAACAATGTGGCTCAAAAGATGGACATCACAGTACGCCCGATCCGGAAATGTGTCCGTGCACATGTCCGCCCCGTATATGGAATCCAGAATATACGTAGGACAATGTACCTAATTAGCCTCACGAAACTACGTCCCGTGTGCACAGTCCAATGCGGAATAATATCCGCCAATGACTATATGTGCCTGGCTAAAAATCCTACACAATAACCAATCGGAACGCAGATATGATTCCGGATATGTCACGATACAACATGACAACGAAACTCAAAGGATAACACATCCAAAACAAATCATACGACTCACCAAGTGAACGATGACACACGAATAATGAAAGATCGACACGACCAACAATATTCAAAACAACCATCCTGGGATCAAAATCCCTAAGGACCGATTAACACGAGCAACTCATCCAATACTATGGACGATCAAAGTTGTATGGCTCAAAAGATGGACATCACAGTACGCCCGATCCGGAAATGTGTCCGTGCACATGTCCACCCCGTATACGGAATCCAGGATATACGTGGGACAATGTACCTAATTAGCCTCACGAAACTACGTCCCGTGTGCACAGTTCAATGCGGAATAATATCCGCCAATGACTATATATGCCTGGCTAAAAATCCTACACAATAACCAATCGGAGCAGATATGATTCCGGATATGTCACGATGCAACATGACAACGAAACTCAAGAATTACATATCCAATAAGGATCAAAAGACTCACCAAGTGAAACAACGGTGACGGTGGAAAGTCGACATGACTAATCAATATTCAAGACAATAATCACGGGATAATCATCCCCGACAAATAATCAACACGATCAATGATCTCCATACAATCGACCACAGGATCATCATCCCTCAGCGAAGTAATCAATACGAATCCCATCATACGAAACATCAACGTACAACATATATACAATAATTCCTCAAAACAATTATCCTCATAACTGAACAATACTGGAATTACCTCAAGCCGAAGACAAAATCCTTTCCACGAACCAACATCCCTGAACGAATGCACAGTTATACGAATAATCTCAAATAAGGTACCATCCATTCAATACCAATAAATCTTTATCCCGATACTTATGTCATTGTGATAATTATCCTCGATATCCGATATACTATACCCTTGACCAAAGATAACTCACGTGTTCCTTGAACACAATTAAATCATATACCTTATGATTTAATACAAACCAGAGCACGATATACAACTCATTAACCGACAACTTACCTTTCTAACAACATTGCTATGCGAATTATAAATGAAATGAAAACGAAACCATTCATCAAATATTATAAACTGAACAAGTATAAACTTGCCTCGATACCGATACCACGAAGCTGTTACCAATATCCATTGCCTTCGTCTCCGAGCTCCTCATTACGACCAAAAGCAACATACGAATTCTTCAACCTTGGACCGCAACACCACGACCATAATCAACGCTCAATTATCGCGACCTAATGCAATAATCAAATGACAACACATCCGATAATAATCAATAACCTATAACCAACCAATCAAACTCGGCTCGGTAATACCTCGATCATTAACAAAACCGAACAATACAACACAACCAATTACTAACTAATATCAACAATACAATCCGAAATCAGATAAATCATAATTATCAATCAATAACCGATCATTAAACCAAATGGTTCCACAATATCTAGATTAAACACGGTCTTAAACAATCCGATTCAAACCATCACGAATTCATAATCACAACACGAAAATACTACCTTTATGCCTACTTAGCGCACGTTAACGCATAACGTAGCGTGCGCTAAGTTATTCCGTTAGCGTCGCGCTTGCGGTAAGCTTAGCGTGCGCTAATCTTTGATTGCATGCATTCCAAACATCAACTAACACTTTGCGACTACAAATTCGAATGAAAAGGAAATCATACTCCAAGATTAACAATAACTTTTCCAAATTCAATCTCGTTATCATACTCAAATCATATTCGTAGTCTTACGAATATTATACCAAAACACATGGCTTAGTTCTAGATATGAATATCCCATATTCATATCCAAAACACCAACACCTCCTATATCATAATCATCATATCATATCGTATAATTCAAGAGTTCTTCAAGAACATGAAATATCCGAAATCAAGTTCAAAACGACATAATCCGATGTATATATCATCATGCGAAGCGGATATCAATAACAACAACCAAACCTAATCCGATAACAAGAACCATATCATACTCAATCCGAAATTCCACCTCATATCATGATTCATACGAAATTAATATAATCCGTAAATCCATCTAGAATCGAGTTAAACGAATCATCATCCTTAAAGTATGAAGAATCTTAATTAATATCGAAAACTCATATCACAAATTCAATAATTCTCGTATAATATCGTTACATGATAATCCAACATGCTCCTTCACAAGTAATCATCCAAGAAAAGCGAACCAACATCAAAGGGATATGAGAATTACCTTGTATGGATGAACCAAGAAGAAGAACCATTGAACTCTATTCCAAAATCATCAATAACCTCAAGAACAAAGCTTGAATCCATGCTTTCCATCTTAATCTTGATAAAGAGGATCATCTCTCAGTGTTTCTGGACCTCATGTACCTCTCAGGGCTCTCTCTATCGAGTGAAAGGAAATAAGTGGACGAAAATGCTTCATAACACCCTCCTGTCCCTTTTTATAATATTCATATTAGCGTGCGCTAACATCTCATGTTTAGCGTGCGCTACCGCATTAGCGTCGCTAATCGACTTAGTTAGCGTGCGCTATCAAATCCGATGGCTCTTGCCTTGCTTCGTAAACTAGCTTACGTACGTAATGCCCATGCATTAACGTCGTAAAACATCTGCTTAGCGTCGCAATTCATTGCATCTAGCGTGCGCTAATATCGATTGACTTGCTACGGTCTACGTCGCATGTGCCTCCACATGCCGATCGACGAGGATAAGATTCCTTTTGACCGATCTACAATTAGCGTCGGCCCGAGCCTCATGCTTTAGCGTGCGCTAATACTTCAGACAACAACCGTTGTCGACTGTCGTGCGCCGTACCGGGTCCACACGCAGATTCCTTCCGATCCCGATCGCATTTAGCGTGCGCTACATTATGCCTCTAGCGTGCGCTAACCATGAACGATAGCGTGCGCTATGCTTGAACATTAGCGCGCGCTAATCGAGTTATACTTAGCCATTTTCCAACTCTCCTCGTCCGTCTCGACATACCAAATACGAACATCTTGCATCCGAATACATGTCTTGAATCAAAAATATTCTCATATGGTATACGATATCGAAAGTACGATAACCTGATACACGATATCCTTAAAATAATTGCCGAACCACTACGACAGTTATACGAGTACAAATACAGCTGTCTCAGTTCTCAATTTATTTTATCTATACTGTATAGACACCAAGCCATCCAGTATATCTTAGATAAAATAACGCGAAAAAATTCATACTGAAAATTCGGGTATTACACGAGCTGTGTCTTCGGGTTTGACTGACATGAAACTGAGGGGTAAATATAGTTGGAGTTGGTTAAATTTTTGTCATATAGCGGTTAGGTTTGATAATGATAAGGACTTTAGACGCATTTGGTTAGGATCTACTTGGAATTTTTCTGGATGTCCTGCCCGTGTATTTAAGTGGTCGCCAAGTTTCTCGGTTAGGACTGAGACTTCTATTTGTCCGGTCTGGATTAGACTTCTGGGTCTGCCTTTGCATTTATTCATCCACGTGCATTATATACGATTGCCAAGGCTGTTGGCAATCCCATTTTAGTTGATGCCCCGACGGCCACACATTCACGACTCTCAGTCGCCCGTGTGTGCGTCGAGATTAACCTTTTGGTGCCCAGAGTACCCGAGATTGAGGTTGAGTTTGATAATCAACCCAGCGCATTATTTACGAGAGAGCTCCGTTGTATTGCTCTCTTTGTTCTCATGTAGGGCACGAGCCATCCAGTTGCTACATAGTTGGCAACAAAGAACGACCTCCACCACCCCAGCGTAAGAAGTCTCAGGTTGCCCCTTCTCGACAGCAGAAGACGCAGCCGGATACTCCTAAAGCCGCTAAGGCTAGTACTTCACAGGCAGCTCCTAAGGGCAAAGAGCCTGCCGTTTGGCAGGTAGTTGCCAAAAAAGGGCCTAAGGTGACGGGAATGATTCCCAAGGGCACGACTGCTACTGGCCAGCACTCATACTTTGCATCTTTGGAGTCCTCTGTCAGAGAGGAGGAGGATTTAGTTGGTACTGATGATATTATTAATGTGGGTGATAAAGATAGTGTGTCGGGTAGCGATTGTAGTGGTCACAATATTCATGACGAGCGTTTTTTAGAGGATGACACAGAGTCCTCCACCGTCCCTCACTTTTCTAGACTTTTTGAGTCTACCTCCCCCCGCCATGATGGCCAGGGCTGTATCGATGATCCGATCACCGTTGAGCCTGAGACCTTATCCATGGTGGTCTACGAGCCTTCCCCTTCTCCCCCCTCATAGTTTCCCTCTCTACCTCATACTGAGTTTGGTCTTAACCGCACTCAATTTGAGATTTCTGATTCCAGGCTCTCTTCCTCGGCGATGGTGCCTCTCCTGACGGCACCAAAACCCCCGGTTAAGAGACGTCTGATATCTATTTCTGCTGCAACTGGTGTCATGACTAGGGGCAAAGCTGGTTCTGACCCCTCAATTTCCACATGAGGAAGAGCAGCTTCTTGCGGACCCTCCTCCTCCTCCATGGGGAGATCTTCATCGCCCTTGAAAGGGGGAACATCTGCCCGGCAGGATACACCTCGGAGACGGGGGCGCTCCAGTCAGCATCCTAGGTCTTCGTCTAAGTCGGTGGGTTAGTTTATGTCGATACCCATTCTTACATGGAATGCTCGTGGTCTGGCTAACACCGGAGCACAGAAGCGTATTCGACATCTCCATCGTGTTCATAGATTTTCTTTTATTGGTATTTTAGAACCCATGGTTTCCAATGCTAATTTTAATTTTTATATTCGTTCTTTAGGCTTTGCATCGAGACTTTATAATTGGTCTAACAAAATTTGGTTCTTTTCTTCCCCTCACTTTCAGCATCAGGTTTTGTTAGATACCGATCAAGTCCTTCACCTTTCTATTTCTTCCCCCCTTCTTCCTCGGTCGATTTATCACCTATGTCTATGCCAGCACTGTCCGTGTTGGTCGTTACGCCCTTTGGGATACCCTCCGTGAGATTGCTTTGGAAGTAGAGGGGTTGCCGTGGATTGTCAGCGGTGACTTCAACATCTTCTTGCATTCACATGAGCGTGAGGGTAGTACCACAGACCATTCTCCAGAGATTCTGGACTTCGCACAGGCTATTGCTGACTGTGAGTTGATCGACGCGGGCTGTGAGGGTGATATTTTCACTTGGGAGCGCAATGGTTTGAGGGAAAGGCTAGATCGTGCTTTATTTAATGAAGCATGGTCAAACGTGTTTCTTTGTCTCTCTAGTCACTCTTTGCCTCGACTTTGGTCTGACCATGCGCCCCTTCTTATCCAGTGTCGCTTCTCCGCGAATCGTCACAAGTCATCATTCCATTTCCAGAGTATGTGGATCCGGCATCACACATTCCTGGAAACTGTTCGGGAGGTCTGGCTTACCCCGACTGGATTATCTGGCATGTGTAATTTACAGTCCAAACTCCTCAAGGTTAAGCGCAGGCTGAAACAGCGGAACTGGTCTGTTTTTGGAAATCTTAATACGAAGTTGGATGAGGCCTTGAGGGCTGCTGATGAGGCCGAGCGGCGATATGATTCAGACTATTCTCCGGAGAATAGAACTACTATGCACCATTTTCGTGCTGAGTACCATCTTCGTCTCTATATGAAGGAAGATTTCTGGAAACAGAAGGCCGCAGTTCGTTGGGTTTCTGAGGGCGAGCGCAACACCCGGTTTTTTTAGGGTTTTGCGAAGCAGAAGCATTGTCAGTCGCATATTCACAGCATTGACGATGGTGGTACGACGATCGCTGTAGAGTCGGACATCCGATCATCCGCTGTGAATTTCTTTAGGACTCTGCTTACATCCGATGGTGATGTTCTCGTCCCCCCTGATGTGTTAGGCGTACTTTTATGCGCTTTTATATCATTATTTTATATCCATCTTGAGCCTAAATCAGCATAAATGAGCTTTTAATGCACTACTCTTATATGTTTTGCAGGAAATCGGAGTCTGGAAGCCAAAACGATGAAAAACGGGCTAAAACAGCAGTTTTTGGACATGAGCCGCGGCACAAACCAAGTGAGCCGCGGCACACGAAGATGGCCTGAAAGTGCCCAAGCAAACTGTACTCTGAGCCGCGGCACAGCCTAGGTGAGCCGCGGCCCAGAAGGAAAATGTCGCGCCCAGGCATAGGCGCTGAGCACCGTGAGCCGCGGCACAGATTAAGTGAGCCGCGGAACACGGGGCGGTGTTGGTGTACTCCGCGCGGGTTTGGGCCGTTTTGGAGCCTGTTCTCGACCTAATCACACGGACGCATTTTGGAGGCTTAGGACTGATATAAATAAGCATGGTAGGGCTGAAGAAAAGGGGGGATCGATTAGAAGGAATTCGGAGGTGGATTAGAGCTAGGGCGAAGAACACAAGGAGGAGATTTGTGGGGCGACGACAAGACCACGGATCCCTACGGTTTTTCTGCATCTTAGTTTCTAGATTTATTCGAGTAGGATTTTGATTGTAGCCAATTTCATGACGGTTTGATTATTTATTATTATTTCGATTTACTCGTTATTCTATTGAATTGGATATTTCTTACTGTTCTTAATGCTTTTTAATTGTCTGGCCAACAGTTAAATTGTTTTGAATGTCTTTATGGATTTGGGAGATGAAATTTAGGCATAGTTCTTGTGAGACGAATCATAATTTTCGTGAGATAGGAATATACTCTTGGGAATTGTGAAGCCTAACTATTGTGGGAATTCTTGAACTGTTTTAGCTATTAATTATCTAATTCGAATAGGGATATATCGAGTTAATAATTCGTAGTATTTTCTATCGACCTTCGGAAAGGCTTTAGAATAATTTAGGAATTCCTGGCTTACAATCAATTGAATAAAAGCGAATTGAATCGAATAAATATCATTCCCGATTGTTTGAGGTGAAAATCATAATCCTACGCGCTTATTATTATTATTATTATTAGTACTATTATTTATTTTCTGCAATTAGTTTAGGTATAAACTCCGTATAATTGTTCTTCAATTAAAATTGTGAGTTGACTATATTTTGGTACTTAGTGAAATCAGTCCTCGTGGAAACGATACTCTACTTATCACTTTATTACTTGTTGACACCGTGCACTTGCGGCATATTGTGAGGAATTTTCCCACAACAAGTTTTTGGCGTCGTTGTCGGGGACTGATTTTTCGCTAATATCAATACCAAGCGACACTAATTTTAATTTGAAGTTTTTTTTTTAGTCTCTATATTTTTATTTTCTTCATTATGTTTTCCTTTGAGTATCGTGGCCCTTGGCATTTCATAAATTTTGATGTTCTTAATAATTTGCCAAATAGGGTCAGTCAGCCCCCTCCCCCAAAACAAAAGACCATGCTTGAATAATGTGTAGACACTTTTAAAAATCCTAATAGTACCCTTTTTGAGATAGAATGTGCACGTCGTGGTCTTGAGATTCACTATGGTTATTTTCCAGCTCATATATTTAGTAGTGAAGTTGAGGGGGAGGTTGAGATGAAAGACATGCTAAGTTTTAGGGTCGATCCCCCAGCACCCGATAATTACATAAAGTGTGATGAGCCTGTAGAAGAAGTTACCATTGATGATGTTTCCAAAGAAATTTCATTAAATTGTCATCAAACTTCGACTAATAAGGTGAACACTTTTGTGCCAAAATTTTTATTAACGGTGCCGCGCATAATCTTTCCTAAATCCATAATGGGAGAGATTGACCCTATTACTTTTGATTCTGTTGAGGCTGATACCATGAGTTCTAATGAGGTTGTTCATGATAAGTCTTTATTATTTACCCATTCGAACTCTGCTTATTTTTTCATGCCTTATCATTATTATATTCTTCCATCATTTTTTGGTTGTCCTCATAATTATTCTTACTCATTATTCGTGGCAACCGGGCATGAACCAAAGCCTCCCCTATGGAATATGAGGCTTATAGATTGCAAGAAGGGGGCATTTGACAATCTCCCCAGAAAAAAGCCACGTTAATCTCTTTTTGCCACGTCGTGCTCAAGACGTAAAATAGAGCGCTTGATGGGAGGCAACCCATCATTTTTACTTGCTTTCTAGTTAGTTGTTTTTATTTGATTTTTAGTTATTAATTTTTTCTTTATTTTTGTTATTTCGTTTCGATTCGTGTATTCTTGTTGGCCCTTATTTCTCTAATATTTTTATACAACCCTAATGAGTTATTATTCTTCATATTCTAGTCTTTCTTGATTTAATGTCTATTGTTATCTCATGACTAGAGACTAAGTTTGGGGGTCCCTCGTGATGCTGAGCGTTATTTGAAGTATGGATTGACCGATATTTCCACTCAGACATGTGCTGGCTTCCAAGAAGATATTTGGAATAAGTTTCACTTTTCCTTATCTCTTTTATTTTCACATGAGTTGTTATTGTTGATGATGTTATGTGTAGTGGAATTGATTTTCTTGCTTATAAATTGCGATTGCTTTATTGTCCTTGCATGCTGTTGATGATTTTGTTCAAAAACGTGAATTTTTCGTGAATTTTTCATGCTTCTATGTGTTAAACTGATGTTACGATACTGATTTCCCTTGGAAGAAATGGTTGACTTTTGGTCGAGTTGCATTTTTCTGTTTCTGTTGAGTATTCACTTAGGTCCAAAATTTTATCGTTTTTGTAGAAATCTTAGCAGATTAGAAAAGAGACATACGTGTTTTCAAATTGCCGCCTATACGTTTGGTTATACTTTTTGGTTAGCTAGTCGTCCAGTAACATAAGTCATGTGGGCACTTAAATTGAGTTTAGAGCCGGACAGTTCTCCCAAAAAGTCGAGATATTATACATGATCTATGATGGGGAGTTTAGTAACCGGGGGTATTCACGTGACCCGTTGTTTACTCTCGCGTAAAACGATGACCCTGAATAGATTAATAATTTAGAAATATTGCATTCTGGAGTGATAGGAAGCCTATGTAAGGGGTATTCACGTGACCCGTTGTTTACTCTCGCGTAAAAGCATTAACCTTGACATGCAGGAATTGCTATTCGAGTTTTCTCATTTGTAGAGGGTGGCTTAGTAACTAGAAGCATCCATGTGCCCCATGAGTGTCTTTTACGTCAAACGGTTCCCCGATACATGAGAATGGAAATCCACCCTAGGATCATCCCGATAAAATATCCCGAGAGCCGAAACCTAGTGGTTAACTCGAATCATATTATTGATCATACATAAGGGAATGCTGTCCTAGGAGTAATTTTGATAATGAAACTCTTGAATTTTGCCACTAGACTGTGGGACTGGGCGAATTGGCTTGTTTAGTCTAACCCTTCATATTGACAGTCGGTTAAATTCACGCTTGTTAATCTTTGAGCTTGATTTTCTTCATGAACGATTGATTAGGACTGAAATTGGTTACTTAGCGGAATCAGTGTCCTAGATGTGACTCGCTATTACGATACTTGTACTATTCTTTGAGATTTTCAAGGTAGTATTGATTAAGTCGAGCACTATGGACTTGCATGATTATTCACGATGCATTTTGTTTAAAATTGATAAATTTTGCTTGAGGACAAGCAAAGGCTCAAGTTTGGGGGTATTTGTTAGGCGTATTTTTATGCGCTTTTATATCATTATTTTATATCCATCTTGAGCCTAAATCAGCATAAATGAGCTTTTAATGCACTACTCTTATATATTTTGCAGGAAATCGGAGTCCGGAAGCCAAAACGATGAAAAACGGGCGAAAACAGCAGTTTTTGGACATGAGCCGCGGCACAAACCAAGTGAGCCGCGGCACGCAAAGATGGCCTGAAAGTGCCCAAGCAAACTGTACTCTGAGCGCGGCACAGCCTAGGTGAGCCGCGGCCCAGAAGGAAAATGTCGCGCCCAGGCATAGGCGCTGAGCACCGTGAGCCGCGGCACAGATTAAGTGAGCCGCGGCACACGGGGCGGTGTTGGTGTACTCCGCGCGGGTTTGGGCCGTTTTGGAGCCTGTTCTCGACCTAATCACACGGACGCATTTTGGAGGCTTAGGACTGATATAAATAAGCATGGTAGGGCTGAAGAAAAGGGGGGATCGATTAGAAGGAATTCGGAGTGGATTAGAGCTAGGGCGAAGAACACAAGGAGGAGATTTGTGGGGCAACGACAAGACCACGGATCCCTACGGTTTTTCTGCATCTTAGTTTCTAGATTTATTCGAGTAGGATTTTGATTGTAGCCAATTTCATGACGGATTGATTATTTATTATTATTTCGATTTACTCGTTATTCTATTGAATTGGATTCTTCTTAATGTTCTTAATGCTTTTTAATTGTCTGGCCAACAGTTAAATTGTTTTGAATGTCTTTATGGATTTGGGAGATGAAATTTAGGCATAGTTCTTGTGAGACGAATCATAATTTTTGTGAGATAGGAATATACTCTTGGGAATTGTGAAGCCTAACTATTGTGGGAATTTTTGAAC
This sequence comes from Orobanche coerulescens, assembly GCA_033398695.1. Lineage (NCBI taxonomy): Eukaryota > Viridiplantae > Streptophyta > Magnoliopsida > Lamiales > Orobanchaceae > Orobanche > Orobanche coerulescens. Next base: position 25,879,696 of record CM065812.1, read on the forward strand.
TGTTTTAGCTATTAATTATCTAATTCGAATAGGGATATATCGAGTTAATAATTCGTAGTATTTTCTATCGACCTTGGGAAAGGCTTTAGAATAATTTAGGAATTCCTGGCTTACAATCAATTGAATAAAAGTGAATTGAATCGAATAAATATCATTCCCGATTGTTTGAGGTGAAAATCATAATCCTACGCGCTTATTAGTATTATTATTATTAGTACTATTATTTATTTTCTGCAATTAGTTTAGGTATAAACTCCGTATAATTGTTCTTCAAATAAAATTGTGAGTTGACTATATTTTGGTACTTAGTGAAATCAGTCCTCGTGGAAACGATACTCTACTTATCACTTTATTACTTGTTGACACCGTGCACTTGCGGCATATTGTGAGGGATTTTCTCACAACATGATGAAACTTGTTTTCCCTCTATCCCCTCCTCTTTTGATTCTGATAGTTTGTGTGTCCCACCCTCTCCCCAGGAGATTCATGCTACGGTGTTGTGCGGCGATTCATACGCCTCGATAGGCGATCGGCATCACGACCAGAGAAGCCTATCGTCGAAGACATACTCTGGACAAACTCCTAGAATTCGGCGCAATACGGCGATCGTCTTTTGGCACCTAGCGATCGTCTTTCGATATTTGACGATCGTCTATAATGAGCGGACCAGAGACGATCATCTCATGACCACGTATGGGTCCGACATCCGTCAAAGTCATCAAAGACCGAATCTTGGACGGTGGCCCACATGCGGATCTTCAGAGATACCGGCAGATAAAGACCTTTGTCCTCATCCTGTCACCTACCTCACCTACCGACAAAGCCGCCGAAAGGTACAAAGTGGGTCCTCCTCACATCTTTGCCCGGGACGCGCGTTGGCCTCTCATTGGCTCACACAGTTGACTCAGCGGCTCCCGACTTTAAGGAAACGGCCCATGTGGCCAGGCGATCGGCCACCTTATTATAATATAAAAAACGGCGGTCGCCGGTGATCGCCTCAGGGATCCCAACCACCTTGTCCCCTATAAATAGGGAACTCACCGCAGCAGCAAGGACACACAGTTTTGACTACAGATTCAGTGCAAAATACACACAAAAGAGAAAATCAAAGACTCTCTTAGTAACCGCTTACACATTCATAGTGATATTCATACATATCCATCTTATCTCCTAAGCAAGAACTCACAGATCTATCTATCTGGTTCTTAGGCAATCTACGCGCTCTAAAGCCTAGATAACTAGAAATCTTTACACTCCTTGTATTAGTTTCTAACATTAATATTTGTACTCGACAGTATATTTATTAATAATATCTCGCGAGAGCATTCAAGCCCGGGATTAACAACCCCGGCAAATCTTGTGTTATCTAGTTTCCCACGGAAGTGTTCTCGCAATTGTTTGTTACTCGATCATTCCAGCAATATTACCTCCGGATAATATTTTGGGTAACAACAATTGGCGCTAGAGGAAGGGGCATCTAAACCTTCATTTTTATTCCTACCGTCTCGAAGAACACTCACTGTTCTCCGGACATATACTTGAAGAAACACTCACTGTTCTTCAATAGAAAAACCTTCAGAAAATGACATCAGCAACAACCTCCAAGAGGGCCACCCTGAGATCTGCCGGAAATCTTATTCCGGCGAGGACCGAATCCCAGCCCACGGCGGAGGGCGAGCGTGGCGACGCTAAGCTCTCACTCCCGCCCCCGAGGGACGGTTCTAGCCTCTCACTCGACCAGTTCCAGACATCGGAACAGATTGAGGAGGCTATAGCCATCCTCAGGGAACGGCAGAGGGCCCGCGATACGCCTACCATCACCCCGTCGGCTAACCGCCGGGCAAGCAAAAGGAAGCTCAAGGGGATCTATGTTGAGAAATCAAGAGAAAGTCCCGAGCCGCAGGGGCCCCAGCCGGGAGACATCGGTATCTGAATCCTTTACCAGGAGTTCGGCATATCCGACCCCCAAGAGACAAGTCGGTCGGCGACCCCCTGCTCGCCCAAGGAAGGAACCCACTGGCAGGGAGCTCGTCATTCACCCCGGGGCTGAGGATCGCACACGATCGCCTCGGTGCACGCTCGAGAGCCATTCGGCGGCAAAAGCGACGGCGATGGCGCCATGCAACGCCACTCGGCGAGATGAAGGCGCTCCTGGAAAATGGGGCAGGCGCCAGGAGACCAATCGTTGGGTCAAGCGAGCCACTCGCGACTCAGATCGAGCTCGCCCCAGTCCAACCAACGATTAATCCCCCACAAACACCTCTATATGAGGGGAGAACGGATCCGGGAACCCACTTAAGTAGGTTCCGGATCTACATGACTGGATGCGGAGCTTCAGACGCGACGAAATGTCGTATGTTCCCATTAACTCTGGACGATCTCGCCCACAGGTGGTACATCTCGCTACCATCTCGCTCAATCAATTGCTTTGAGAAGGCGCGACGACTTCACGTCGTACTTCGCCGCCAAAGTCGCTCGCCGGAAGGCCCCACCGCATGATGAAAATCGGGCGGGGAAGGAGCATCGGATGAGGATTATATCGGCCAAGGTGGGCCGAGATAGTCCTCACCGGTGAACCCGTCGGCGAGATCGCTCACCACGCGATCTGAGCGGATTCCACGGACGCTCGCCTATGTTCGGGCACCTCACAAAGGATTTCCACCGACTATACGGCGTTCCGCGTCGAGGCCGCCGATTTTACGGCCGGGCGGAAGATGCTCTCACTCCGTTTGGACGAGGACAGCCCGAAGAAGGAAAAGCACCTTCCCATGTCCGAGAAGAAGGCGGTCACCAAGCACAGAAAGGCGGTCGCCAAGTCGCCGACGAGTTCAAAGCCTTCGAGGATGTGGAGGTCCACCTTCTTCACAACCTCAACTTATCTCGGCACACATCTTCAACGCGATCAAGGGTCGCGAGTGGCTTTCAAGCCAAAACCAATAAGAGACCACGGTCACCTAGACCGTAGCAATTCTGTGCCTATCATAAGAGTCCGGCCACAACACTAGCCAATGCCGCGACCTCCTCGATGCAGCTATGGCGATTGTTTGAAGAAGGCAAGGCTGGACAATCTAATCACCAAGCCGGAGCCAAGGGCGGAAAGGACCGGAGGCGCGAACGCCGACAACGCGAGAGAACTCCTCCCAATCCGGTCGCCAGATCGAGCATGAGCCGGAATACTCGATGAATCGGTCCCTCCGATCAACCACAGCGGTCGGATAAACATGCTTCAAGCCGGGGTGGAAACCTCGGAGGTCTTTCCCGGTTTCCACCATGTCGAGCAGAAGCGAAAGGCCGAGTTGAGGGCATTCGCCGGAGTCCATGTTGTAGTTCCTCCGGAGCCGACCATCTCTAGAGACGCGCTCATCACCTTTTCCAACAAGGACAGGGAAGGAGTGCAATGTCCCAAAGAGGATGCACTAGTGATCTCCGCATGCATCCTTGGGAAGACGGTCGATCGCGTGTTGGTCGACAATGGGAGTTTTTGCAACATCATATTCAAAACCGCCCTAGACCAACTCGGCAACCTAATCAAATTCATCAAACCTTTCGACACCGTGCCTCAAGGGTTCGGCGACAACACCGTCCAAGCCTATGGGAGGATCAAGCTCTCTGTTGAGCTAGTATGCTTTTATGATCCCAAGGTTAGGATTACTAGGAACCTAAGCTTTGTAATCATAGATAGGCCCAGCATCTATAATGGGTTCCTAGGTCGCCCCTTTCTAGAAAACTTTGAGGCGGTCGCCTCATCTTTCTTTTACTGTATCAAATTCCCCACTGCCGATGGGACGGTCGGTACTGTAAAGGGAGATCAACTAATGGCAAAGAGATGTTTGAGTTACTCCTGTGTTGCTACTTATTTCGCTATTTCCCATGCTATATGTAACGTTGAAGCGACCAACGATCAACCCATGGAGATCGACGGGCCTAACACTTCGTACCAACCGGACTCAGAGGACGCCATCTCTCATCGATCGACGGACGACATCGAGCCAAGGATCGGTTTCGAGCCAAGTCTCGACATCTATCGAGGACCGAGTCGGAGATCGTACCAAGCGAGGCGGCAGTCCACTGTCGAAGAGTTGGAAAACATTACGATGGATCGAGATCATCGAGCGGGAAATGCAGATCGGCGCAAGCATCGACCGCGAATTAAAGGGAGATCGATCAACTTGCTACGTAAGAACATCGGTGTCTTTGCACGGTCGCATCAAGATATGGTTGGCATAAGTCCCGAACACGCTGCCACTATCGAAGATCGGCCGGCGATGAAGCCTGTTCACGAGCGTAGGAAGTTCGGTCCCGAGAAATACGCGGCGCTCGACATCGAAGTCGAAGTTACTCAACAACAAATTGATCGGAGTAGAAGCAGACGAACCACGGTGGGTCGCCAACGCGGTTCTCGTCAAAAAGCCAACTGGCTCCTGGAGATTATGCATAGACTTCACCGACCTCAACGCGGCATGTCCAAAAGATCACTTCCCAATGCCTCATATCGATCACACAGTGGTGACAACACGGCGAGTTGCGAAATGATGTCGTTTATGGATGCCTTCGCGGATATCATCAAATCCCAATGGCGAGAGGAAGACATAAAACACACATCCTTCCACACGAGAAAAAGACATATACTTTTGGGTCGAATGCCGTTCGGTTTGAAAAAGCGCGGGGCAACCTACGGCGATTAGTCAACGGGATGTTCGCCGATCGGATCGGCAAGAACATGGAGGTCTACATTGACGATATCGTAGTCAAAAGCCTCAAGAAGGAAGATCACCTCGGCGATCTCGCGAGACGTTCGCCATCCTTGAGAAGTTTAACATGAAGTGAACCCCAAGAAATGCAACTTGGGGTGGGCTCAGGAAGTTCTGGGGCACATAGTGAGCGAAGGGGATCGAGGCGAACCCTACCAAGATACGGGCGATCCTTGACATGCGGGAACCACGAAACATCAAGCAGTGCAACGCCTCACGGGTTGTCTAGCCGCCCTCAACCGTTTCATTTCACGGCTCGGCGATAAAAGCAAGCCTTTCTTCGCGACCATCAAGAACAAGAAGTTCGCATGGACGAAAGAAAGCCGATAGCATTCGCCAAAATAAAGGAATATCTATCTAACCCCGGATCTGGCAAAGCCGATCCCCGGTGAAAAATTATTCCTTTACTTGGCGGCCTCGGAGGTCGCGCCGAGTGCCGTTACAGTGCGAGCAGAGGGGCAGTCCACTTGCCAATCTACTATGTTAGCCAGCGCTCCACGACGCCGAGACACGCTATACACCATTGGAGAAGATCGCCTATGCCCTTGTCATGAGTGTACGTAAGGCGAGGGCTTACTTCTTCGATCACCAAGTGGAAGTCCTAACAACTCTACCTCTAAGACAAGTCCTGCACCGACCAGGACACCAACGGCGACTCCTCAAGTGGTTCTTTGGAGATCGCCCAATACGGTATCACTTACGCTCCTCGCACGGCGATCAAAGGCCAAGCTGCGGCGGACTTCGTGGTGGAATTAACGTTCCCTCACGGTCAGGCTCAGTCGGCAGACTGCACAGAAATTATACGTGGATGGCTCGGTGACCAATGCGAGAGCGAGGCGAGGATTGTCCTCATCGGCCCGACGGTCGAGTTTCACAAATGCGTGCGTTTCGGCTTTCGTGCGACCAACAATGAAGCCGAATACGAAGCTCACGGTAGGCGGGCTTGATCTAGCCCTCGCCCTAGATGTTCGTCGCCTCCATATCTTCATGGACTCCCTTACGGTCGTAAACCAAGTCAAGGGAGAATATGAGGCACGCGGGGAACAAATGGTCAAATACCAAGAGTCGTCGCGAAATGTGCACAAAATTTGAAGAAGTACTAATCGAACAAGTCCCCAGAGAGCATAACTCCCGGCCGATGCTCTTTCCAAACTAGCATCATCGGATGGGGCAACACTTCTCGATATCCAAATCACAAAATCGGCAAGGCCGGCGATCGGCGGGAATTTGGTTACCACGGTCGCCATCGCCGAAGAGAATTGGATGACTCCGTTCATCAAATACTTAAAGGGCCAGGCGGTCCACGGCAGCCGTGTTAAAGCTCGCCAACTCGGCCGTGCGGCCGGGTATACCCTATTGGACGATCGGCTTTACAAGCGAGCCTTGACCTTCCCTCCTCAAGTGTATTACACCGGAGGAAGGTCGGTGGTTTTGGTGAGATCCATGACGGGGTTTGTGGAAACCACGCGCGGCGGCGAGCCCTCATCCATAAAACAACCCAGACAAGGGTTTTTCGGCCATCACTTCGGAAAGATGCGATCGTTTATGCGAGATCTTGTCATAGATGTCGAGATAATGGGCCCCAACATTAAGCTATCACCCGACGACTCACCTCCATGTATAGCCCTTGGCCATTTGCGCAATGGGGCATCGACCTTATAGGTCCCTTGCCGACGGCTCCAGTAGTAAGTTCGCCATCGTTAAGTCGACTATTTCACCAAATGGGTGAGGCCGAACCGCTCAACAAGATCGGCCAAGCGGTGATCAAGTTTATATGGAAAAACATAATATGCCGATTCGGTTTGCCCGAGGCCATCATCTCCGACAACGGGAAAGCGATTCGGCGGCTTAGAAGTCATGCGGTCAGTGAAAAGTGGGGAGTCAAAGGTTATTCTCGGCGCCCTATCACCCTCGGCGAGCGGGCGAGTAGAGGCGGTGAATAAGATCCTCAAACACACGATCAAAGCACGACTCGAATCCAGGCAAGGAAGATGGGCGGCGAGCTCCCAGGACGTTTTATGGTCCTACCGAGCGACGACCCGCAATTCAACCGTGAAACCCCTTTCGCCCTTACCTTCAGGCAGAAGCGGTGATTCCTTCGGAGATCGCCGTCCTCGGCCATCGAACCGAACAGAGATGACGACCGACAACGATGTAGCCCGGCGAATCGACCTAGACATGCTTGAAGAAAGGCGGTGACCTCGAAATGAAGAACACAATCCACAAAGGAGAGCCGAAGTTCTTCAATTCAAAGGTCGAGAAAGAAGATTTCAAGTGGGCGATCTCGTCCTCAAGAAGATCGAGCCCATACGGGCGTCTTTGGTCCGATCGGGAAGGACCTTTCGAGTATCCAGATGGCTAACTAAAGGAGCTACTGGCTGGAACATCCCGACGGTACTCGGACCAGTACCACTGGAACGCCGTGCATCCGAAAAAATACTATCGGTGATAAATTTGTATTCGATTTCAATGATGTACAAGGAATATAATGAGATTTTTGTTATCCCATCTATTATGGCGATCGCCCCACCGGGCATCGCACATCACCGACGATCGCGATCACGGCGATCCTAGGTAAAATTAATGCACCATGGTCACGGAGGTCGATGGAACCGACGGCTTCGCCCATGCAAGGTTCCTTTGGTGAGATCGCCCACCCTTCGTTTAAATACGAGGCCGGCGTAGCCGAGGACCCTCCAAAATAATCGGTGGACACGATCGCACGTTCTCAAGGTACATCATCTAACATGGTGAACCCGAACAATGCAACGTTCCATTACCCCGTCTCAACGTACACCGTCGAGGATCGCCATCTTCATGGCGGGCCGAGGTGGAAGCAGGTGACAAGCCGCGGACGTGGTGTCAAATAAGCCGACAACACTCCGCGCAAGGACTCCTCCAGGCCGAGATCGCCCGCCTTTGGTTTTAACACAAGGCGGCGTAGCTAACGGAGGACCCTCACAAAAAGTGAGTCGCGGGATACACATATCCCTCGCACACGAAGACACGATTGGGGAGATCGGTCCATCGAACACCCCAACCACACATGACTCTTGAGAATCGGCGAAATGAAGATAGCTCGCGAACAGACTAGTCTTTGTTTCCTTACTTACAATAAGTGAACAAAAACAAGGGCGAGGATAGGTCGAGCTACTCTCAAATACGACCGAACAAAGAGAAACCATATTCGATCGGCTTCGCTCAAAAACATGCGGGCGATCGAGGTCGTCAAACGAAAATTACAAGTAAGAATTCCAATTCAAAACACATCAATGCTTTCAACACTCGGACAATCGGCCGAGCAGAACAAAAAAAAAAGTCGAAAGCAAATATACACGTACTCGTAAAATTGCACGCATAAGCAGTCAGCGATCGCATATAATGCATTACGCAGAATGAGAAAAGGAGTATTTTATTCATAAACACAAGCTTCATACATTTGAAGCCCGAAGGCCTTACAACAAAAGTACAAGTTACGGAGGAAAAACAAAATGCCTCTCAAGGCCCCTTTCTTGGTCTTCGCCCTCGGGTTGCGGATCGGCTTGGGCACCCCATCGGCCTCGGGATGAATGAGTTTGCCGGTATACCAACTCAAGTCGATCCCAAAGTCGGCGAAGTCAAGGATCGGCAAGGAGAATTGGATGCGAGAGGATGTTCAAGGACATAGGATTTGAAGTTCTCCATCGGGGACCTATCTCGATCCCTGCCTTCTTAGCGGCTCGAGCGGCATCGGCAAAGGCCAGTGATAAGCGAGTCGCCGACGAGCGCAACGTTGAGATAGGGATCGGCCTGGATCGCCTTGGTGCCCCTTCAAATCCACGGCCGTCTTCTCGACCTCACTTGATTGGGCCGCCTTGGCAACATTCTCGCCCCACAGCTGCTCGGCTCTCCCTTCGCCGCCTCCGGCTCACTGCTGAGCCGATCCATCGCAGCCTTCAACCGTCGCCTCCTCTGCGAAGCCTCGAGCTTGGCGAGTTTCTTTCTTCTTAGCACAGATCGATCGGCATCCTCCTTGGAGCGGCTCGGCTCTGCTTCAATCGATCCACGTCGGCTTAGCCCGTTTGGCCGTCTCCTCATACTCTTTCTCCATAGACGGATCCGGTTGGCATCCTCAATATTTACATTCGGGCGGTCTCAAGTTCGCGATGGAGATGAGCGGTGGAGGTCGCCCCTCAAAATCCCGGCACAGGACGGCCATCGTCGCCGTCCCGAAGAGCCAGGCGACGGTCGCTGCATGGCGTCTCGGATCGCCGACGAGCGACCGCATCAAGGTCGGTCGTCAAGCCTTGGGCAGAGAAGTATGCTTTGGCGAACATAGCGGGGACTTGAGAGAAGTTTGCGGAGCTTTGCTCGGCAGAAGTCGGCACCATGGGGCGGCGTCCGGTCGGCGAGACGAACCTGCGGCGCAAACCAAGGAAATCAAGGAGTTAGCCCATACCATGCTCAAAATGCCTAGCTCGGAAAAGTTTGATCTTTTCTTACCTATTGACGATTCGGGATCGCGCCCGAAATAAGGCTTGCCGGGAGGTTTCCACATCGGCGATCGCCACTTTCTTCGCCGAGCTACGGATGGCCGGGGGCCGGAGGCGTTGGTTTGAAGCACAGTCGCTCCGTCATCGGGATGGCGAGATAGGAGCCGCGGCCAGGAGGCTCTAGAATTGATACATCCGCCTCTAAAATCGCGGGGACTCCTCCGCCTCCGCCTCTTGCGGCGTTGAGGTATTCCTCATCGAGGACTTCGGTTGCGATCGGCACCTCGGCGAGCCTCGTCACCGGGCGGGCGAGACGTTGTCGCGAGAACGCGACCGATCCGCTTGCCCAGTGAAGGCGGACCGATGAGTCCGGGTTCGACATGGCGATCTTTGCGGTCGGTTCGGAAATTCGGGAAAATAAACCTCGACAAAGAGAAACATAAACAAGTTAGACAAAACAAAAGCGACCTCATGGAAACGATCGTCAAGAAAGGAAGCACCACTTAAGCTCATACCGGAACTTTCAAGTGACGGGGTAGCAAAACAATCGAGCTCCCAACCGATGAGCTTGGTACCAAGAGAACGAGCGTCGATAAAGGAATCGAGCAAAGCGGATCCGCTCCCAAGCGATCAAGAAATCGAATGGAAGGTCGACGATCACTGGAACAAGAGGTCTGCAAAAGAAAACGAAATTAGATCAGTCAAGACAAGCTCAAACGAGGGAGAGTTAAAATCCTTACTCGGATTCCTCTCCGGAAAGTGGTGGGGATTTCCAACTCCTCATTCGGCTGTCGCTCGTCTGCGATCGCCATGCCCCGCCGACCCAAAACCATTTAGCGGGTCGCCCTGGTCTTACTCGGCACACCAAGGACCACTCTCCGAGTCGGCCTTGAATATGATGACCACCGATTGACCCCTTACGCACGGCCAACTTAAACAAATAATTCATCTCCAACGAGAAAGGAGGCGGAATAACCGATGACCGCCAAGCAGTCAGCGTGCGAGATGATCTGACCAAGCATTCGGCGTCGATTGAAGGCGCCAAATTCAGCGATCGGCAAGTAGGAGACGGCGAATGGCAATGGGAATCGCAGACCGCCTCCATAATCATCTCGTTGGCGGCAACCATGTGCTCGGGCGGTTGGTCGGCACGTTCATTCTCCGAGGGCACGTGAAGGGAGACGTCGGAAGGAATGTGATATTTGGCCCTCAACGGCTCGGGTCTTTCGTGGTCGCCGTACTCGGATCATTCGAGAGTCCACGGAGGCAGGACGGCGGCCGAAAGACCGTCCGATTCACATGTTCGTAAGGGTGAGCGGCGGTGTAGGCTTTGAAATCGAATTCGGACGGTCCGCAATCGCTTCCATCATCGAGCAAAAGCCATGTAGGCGGGGCCGAATCTACTCTCTCGTTCCCGGGCCTCCCTCACCAAATCATCCTCCTCCGCCCGAGCCCCCTGCTCGCCGTCGCCTCCGTCCTCGCCACTTCGGCCGTTGAAAAGCTCTTCAAGTTCGCGGGTGCAATCCCCGCTCGAATAGCTTCGGCGGCCGTCTCCATATCCACTCCAACGGAACATCCTCCCGTTCGGGCGACGCGGCGGCGGCGGAAGAGCTTCCGGTCTCGAATGCTTTTGATCCTCCCGACATATTAGAAAGTAAAAAGAGGGAGAAGGTTAATTTGTTCTTCGAGAAAAAAGTAGGAGATCGGCACAAAAGCTCCTGAAAATTCTGCGAATTTCGGCTATGGATACCAAGGACGCGTAAAAATGAAAGAGGAGAAGCCCTGCCCTTTTTATAGACGGAGACGAGGGCCTATATGCAAATAGGAGAAACCCCAAGGGCCGGATCGCAACCGTCACGTGGGGACGCATTAAAAATGTCCTCGGATCCAGCGTCGCGTTTTTGAGCACGCCCGGTAGACAAGTCGACAAACCGTCGGACTTCCCCAACCATGGCGCGACGCGTGTCCTTGCCACTCTAAAAGCCCGCCTTCTTTTACCGCTCCAGCGTAAAGAGGGTCATCCATATTTGAATTGGATCGGTGATCGTTTAAACATTGACGATCGGCTACGGTGCCACCTCACCCCGTGTTTTCAACATCGAGGCGAGTGAGCGGCAATTGTTGTGCGGCGATTCATACGCCTCGATAGGCGATCGGCATCACGACCGAGAGAAGCCTATCGTCGAAGACATACTGCAGACAAACTCCTAGAATTCGGCGCAATACGGCGATCGTCTTTTGGCACCTAGCGATCGTCTTTCGATATTTGACGATCGTCTATAATGAGCGGACGAGAGGCGATCATCTCATGACCACGTATGGGTCGGCATCCGTCAAAGTCATCAAAGACCGAATCTTGGGCGGTGGCCCACATGCGGATCTTCGGAGATACCGTGAGATAAAGACCTTTGTCCTCATCCTGTCACCTACCTCACCTACCGACAAAGCCGCCGAAAGGTACAAAGTGGCTCCTCCTCACATGCCGCCCGGGACGCGCGTTGGCCTCTCATTGGCTCACACAGTTGACTCCGGCGGCTCGACTTTAAGGGAAACGGCCCATGTGACCAACGATCGGCCACCTTATTATAATATAAAAAACGGCGGTCGCCGGTGATCGCCTCGGGGATCCCAACCACCTTGTCCCCTATAAATAGGGAACTCACCGCAGCAGCAAGGACACACGCTTTGACTACGATTCAGTGCAAAATACACACAAAAGAGAAAATCAAAGACTCTCTTAGTAACCGCTTACACATTCATAGTGATATTCATACATATCCATCTTATCTCCTAAGCAAGAACTCACAGATCTATCTATCTGGTTCTTCCGGAAATCTACGCGCTCTAAAGCCTAGATAACTAGAAATCTTTACACTCCTTGTATTAGTTTCTAACATTAATATTTGTACTCGACAGTATATTTATTAATAATATCTCGCGAGAGCATTCGAGCCCGGGATTAACAACCCCGGCAAATCTTGTGTTATCTAGTTTCCCACGGAAGTGTTCTCGCAATTGTTTGTTACTCGATCATTCCAGCAATATTACCTCCGGATAATATTTTGGGTAACAACATACGGTATTTGATATCGATCCTCACAGCGCTTCTGGGCCTGACGGGTTCTCATCTTTGTTTTTTTCAGCATTGTTGGAAGATTTTATCTTCCGACGTGGAGGGGGATGTGCTCGAGTTCTTTGAGGGTCATCCCTTGACTCCGGCTTTCACGGCGACTACGGTCATCTTGATCTCGAAGAAGCCTGTTCCGAGCGGTTGGTCAGATTACCGGCCTATTAGTCTGTGTAATGTGACCAATAAGATTATCTCTAAAATCCTTAACGCTTGGCTTGCTCCTCTCCTCCCTCTTATTATCTCTGGGAACCAGAGTGGATTTGTTCACAGGCGAGTTATTTCTGATAATATCCTTTTGGCCCAAGAACTCATTCACGACCTCCACGTCGCGGACATTCATGGTGTCCCGAACCTTGTGCTGAAGCTAGATATGGCTAAGGCGTATGATAGGGTTCACTGACAGTTTTTACGTGAGGTCCTGGTGAGGATGGGGTTCCCGTCTAGATGGATTATGTTCATACATCATTGCGTCGAGAGCTGCACGTTCTCCATTTTGGTGAACGGCAGTCCGGCCGGCTATTTTGCCTCTAGCCGGGGTTTGCGTTAGGGCGATCCTATTTCTCCGTCGCTCTTCGTGCTTGCCGCTGATTATTTATCGCGCTGCTTGGATCGATTCATTCGGGACCATCCTTTGATGAGGTATAGGACGGCCGGACGGCTTTTCCCCGTCTCACACTTATCCTATGCCGATAACATCATTATATTCACACGGGTTGTGGATGATGGTCTTGTTGATCTTATGCGTCTCCTGGATCACTACTCTATGGCTTCGGGCCAGATGGTTAGTATCCAGAAGAGCACTTTTATTCTCGCTCCCAAGCATGCGCCTCGTTGGCATCAGAGAGTTCATGATCTTACTGGTTTTTGCCAGGGCGTTCTCCCCATCACCTATCTAGGTGTGCCCCATTACAAAGGTTTTATGAGATGAGAGCTCTTTGCTGGGGTGAAGCAACGGTTGTTGGATAGAATCTCTGGTTGGTCCCATTGCCACCTTGCTTTTGGGGGACGTCTGGCTCTTATTAAGAGCACTCTCTGCACGATTCCTCTACAGCTGCTTCAGGTTTTGGACCCTCCACAGTACATTATCCAGGAGCTCGAGCAGATCATTGCAAGATACTTCTAGGGCGCTGTTGGTCCGAAGAGGAAGACGCACTGGGTCCGTTGGCGGCAGATTTGTCGTCCGGTCTCTGAGGGAGGCCTCAGGATTCGGAGCCTTTCGGATATGGCGAGGGCATTTAGTTATAAGCTCTGGTGGCGCCTTCGCGCGGGCACGTCTCTGTGGGCGCAGTTTATGCTCCGTAGAAACTGCTTTGCTGGCCTTTTTACGCCTATGCGTACTGCTCTTAAAGCTCGTGCCAGCCACCCTTGGCGCTGTCTCCTCCGCATGGGTATTGAGGCTCAGGAGTTTATTCATTGGACTCTTGTTCGTGGCTGTGGGGAGGTCAGCTTTTGGGACGATACTTGGATTGGGGATAGGCCGATTTCTTCTTATAGTCAGATTACTGGTAGACCCCATTTTAGGATTAATGAGTTATGGGTTTATGGGACGTGGGACATGGGTAGGTTGGAGTCTATTGTTGGAGAGGAGCTAGGATTTACCCCTCAGCTCATCCAGGAGATCTCCGCGATTCCCATCGCCGAGGAGGACTCGGATAGTATGTGCTGGACTCTTACCTTTTCGGGTGCGTTCTCATTGTCGTCGGCTTGGTCTCATATCAGGGTGAGGGGTTAGGCTAATCTTATTTACGGGGCCATCTGGACAGCCTTACGCACACCGACCATTTCGGTGTTTATTTGGCGACTTCTCATGCGACGGATCCCGACCGATGACATTCTACAGAGGAGGGGCGTTTCATTATCTTCTAGATGTTTGTGCTGCTCGCATACCCTTAGCCAGACCTACCATACCGAGACCATTTCCCACCTTTTCCTGGAGAGTGATGTGGCTAGTGTCGTGTGGGAGTATTTTGGCGCATGGACACATTTATCCCTACCCCATACTCAGAATATTTTTGAGCTCCTGAGTTTTTTCGCACACGGCACACACTTTAGGCACGCGACTTTCATTATTCCTTGTCTGATCCTTTGTTCATCTGGACAGAAAGAAATAGTGCAAAGCATAGGACGGTTACTTTTCTTTCTTCTCATGTTATTGTGCAGGTGGAGCGCCATGTTGCATTATTGGCTGCTGCGGGTTTGATTTCCTCTGAGTTCTGGGCGGGCAGCTCGCCGCCTGATTGCTTTCAGCGAGTCTCATCTTCCCCTGCTCAGACTCGTTGCCCCGTCCCGGTGGTTTGGCTTCGACCCGAGACCCCTTGGATCAAGCTGAACACGGATGGTTCGTTTGATAAAGATACTCAGATTGCGGGTGGGGGAGGTCTGATTAGAGATCATCATGGAGAGCTCCTTCTTGCTTTCCACTCCTCGTTTCAGGCCTCTTCGAGTTTTGATGCAGAGATCCAGGCGCTGGCGATTGGATTGATTTTAGCTTCCCAGTAATCGAGACATGTTTGAATTGAGCTTGATGTTGCTGCTGTGGTGACCCTGCTATCATCTGGCCATCGGGGCTCTTGGCAGGTTCGTCACACTCTTATGCGTATCCGACACATTCTCCGAGATATTCGGTTCAGAGTCATTCATATTTTCCGGGAAGGCAACAGGCCGGCCGACTACCTCTCTGAGCTCGGCATGTCGTCCCTCGGTATTCAGACTTATACTTATGATACTGCTCCTCCGTTTCTTGTCTCCCTTATACGGATGGATCAGCTTGGTTCCTTCATTTAGATTTAGGTAGGTTTTATTTTTGATTGATTGACTGTTTGCCTTTTGGTCAACACATTAGCCCACGGTTTTAGTGGTGCACCTTGTATTGTTCTAGCAGGCCGTAGGCACTTTAGATTTTAGGTTCCAGATTATGGCCCATTTTCGGTCATAATTCGGGGTTGATTTACATTGATCTACGGGTCCGCATATTAGCCCACGGTTTTGTGGTGCACTTTGTACTTCCTTAGCAGTCCATAGATCTCTAAGATGTTTGGACCCGAATTATGGCCCATTTTTTGTCATAATTCGGGACTGATACTCTGTATTTCTTGATTTCTTCTTATCTACAGGTTGGCGGGTCCCGCCTTAACCCCCCGTCCACCCTGGACGTTTTTTTCGGTTAAAAAAAAAATTGTGCTTAATATGGATTGTGCTTATATGTGTCTCATTTGCTCACTCCGGGAGGGTACGATGAGGCCTCGGGGGAATCCGTGACTTCACTCCGGATTCACGAGCCTGTTCGCTAGCCAGTTCGGGAGGGTCCTTAGAGGCCTCAAATGGAATCAGTGGTTTCGCCCCGATCCTAGGCGGTTTTCGACTGTGATATTTGACTGTTTGTTTTCTGGTAAAAGACATGTATTGTCTTGATTTTGAATGATTTGATGCGTGTACTATGATGTGTATAAGCGAATGTAGGTTCGTGTGAGTTTTGGGCATTTTGGCCTATTGGATTTCTGAAAACCTTGAGTATCTTAGAAAATAAATTTCATGATGTACTTTTCAATTGGATTATTTTCCTCGCGGTACTTTCAAGGTGCCTACTAGTGCCATAGTATGTTTCAAAATTATTCCACTTTGAGGACGAAATATTTTGAAATATTTTCAATGATTTAGAAACGCATTTGCTTAGACCCGAGGGTCGAATATTTCTGAAAGTTTTCACTAAAAGAAAAGTGTCCTCATTTTTATCAAACGCAAGATGATTTTTCAAAGTCTCGATAATGATGTTTGTACTACTTTTTGAAAGGTGATACTCAAGATCAACTGGTGTTTTCGAAATTATTTTAAAAAAAGTGGTTCTCGTTTTTAAAACCTATCACTTCCTGCTTGTGGTCGGAGAAGGTGTGTATGATGTTAGTATTATCTTTACGGTGTTAGCCCTCCGAGTTTTGATTAAATTGGCGGTGTGAGCATTGAGTCGTTCGCCACGCATTTGTTGTGTTAGCCCTCTGTGAGAGGTGTGATGTTGGTATTTAATGTTTGTCGCATCATGGTGAATTGCGTGTTATCGCATATGTGCGAGATGTTGGAGCTTGGGTTTGTACATTTGTGTATGTGATTGTTTTTGTAATTGTGTGCTGGTTATCATTTGGGCCGTTGTGATCGCCGAACGATACCGTCGTTGCTGTGATTTTCGTATGTGTGTTGCGTTACGATGATAATCATTGTATGTGTTGTGTGTTATGATTTTCGGTGGTGATAAGTAGTTGCTTATTCAGTATGCCGAGGGGCAGAGGTCGTGGTCGTGGCAACCGAACGCTTAATCAGGATCATGCTGCCGGTGATGGTGTTGGTATCGGCGTTGCTACTATTTTGCAGCAGGCAGCTGCACAGATGACTCAGTTGACTCAAGCAGTTCAACATAATACAAATGTGACCCAGAACATTGGCACAAATCAGTGGCTTCGAGAAGTGATTCGTATGAATCCCCCTCGTTTCGCTGGTGCCACAGATGCTTTGGGTTGGGATGGTTGGCTTTTCCAGTTGGAAAAGATATTCGAGGTAGTTGGTTTTCTAGAAGAACGTAAGGTGCCGGTCGCTCAGTATCTTCTCGACAAGGATGCCACTAGTTGGTGGAAGGTTGTTAAGCCTCGAGATCGTGTTGTCACGTGGGCAGAGTTCCAGAGATTCATGAGAGATGAGTTTTGTCCAGAGCCAATCAAAAATCAAAGAATTAATGAATTCTTTTCGGCGAAACTGCAAGATGTACCGATGTCTCAAACTATTATTGATTTTAGCAAACAGCTCAGCTATGTGTAGGATGAGGTAAGGACATAGAAAGATAAGATCTGTCATTTTAGTAGGCGAATGAAGCCGGTGATCTATCAGTACATGGCGGGTCTCACTTGTACTTCGTTGAGAGAGTATCAGAATATGGCATTAGCCTACGAGCTATCCGTATCATCGACTGAGCATATGTCAGAGTCGATGAAACAGAAAACTATTGGGAACTTTTCAGGAAATCAGGGGAGTGGTCCCCCTAAGGCTGGGACTTCGGGTCATCATCCCAAGAAGGTTCCTCGATCGCATGATCAGAAGAGTAGTACCCCTGCAGTGAGTAATGTGAGCAGCATGAAGACATGTTATAACTATAGTCGAGCGGGCCATACCGCGAAGAATTGTCGTTCACCGTTAGTCAGTTGTTTCGAGTGCGGCCAGGTGGGTCACCGAGCTGTGCATTGCGAGACGGTAGTGAGTGGTTTGGGGACCGAGAATTCCGTCTTTGCTCCGAATAGACATAGATATGCCTAGTGTGGGTTTTGAGAACTTCGGCGTTGTCCGAATTCTTTGTGGTTATCCTTGGGATCGTTGTAAGTGTATTTTCTATGTTCGAATGTGCGTGTTTCCTTGTAATAAGTGCTTTGTGTTTTGTGATTGTTCGTATGATTGACTTGATTGTGTTATCTGTTTGGTGATACTTGACACTTGTTGGTTTTATTATGTCTCTGCTTGTGGCATTGGGATGTTTGTCGTTGAGCCTGATTTCACGCTGTATGTTTCTTTGCATTTCTTGTAACGTTTCGCCAATGGGCATAAGTTACGCGGTTCTTGTGTATCTCATAAAGATGTTCCTGGTGGGATATTGCTTCTCCCTACTTGTTTTAAGTTTCAGGACGAAACTTCTTTTAAGGAGGGTAGTATGTAATATCCGTGATTTTGATTTTCGGTAAATTTATTTTTTTGGCAGGAGTCCATTTTAACGGCTCGTTTGTGACCATTTCGTCATTATGAGAATGATTAATTCTGCCCTTTTTGACATCCGAGTTCATTTCTATGTCGTTTTGTTGAGTTCGATTCTTGCGAATCTCGTTGGAAACTGTTGTTTCAAGTTTCCCGCAAATCCATTTCATGTTGTAATGGAGGTTGTGAACTTTTATTGTTTCTCGTAGGTGAGAAGCGGGATTCAAACTCGAATTACCCGAATTCAATGACGGAATTGAACCCGAGTGTTGTTACCCAAAATATTATACAGAAGGGATTGCTGGATATGGCTATGGGTGAGTAACAAACAAAATACGAGAGCACGTCTGAGGGAATGTAAATAACACAAGATTTGCTGGGTTTGTTAGGCCCGGGCTTGAATGCTCTCGCGAGATATTATTAATACGAATACTTTGGGAGTACAGATATTAATGCAAGAGTACAATTACAATGAGTGTAAAGACCCTAGTTATCTAGCTCTTGAGTGCTGCTCTGTGAGTTCTTGAATTGTAGGGAGTTCTTGTTTCTGCGACCGTCTTTTGGTTAAGAGGCTTTGAGAGAGAAATCCTAGATAAAGTCGAGAGAAAAACCGAGAGCTTTCCAAGTGCAGGAAGCCTTCTATTTATAGGAGAGGAGGTAGCTGGGATGTCTTGATCCCGAGTGGGCGATTGCATTTCTTGCATTATAATAAGCGGGCGATCGTCTCAGCACGTGGGTGGTTCCCTTAAAGTCCGCGGCTGCTACTGACAGCCAGCAGTGCGAACCAGTGAGAAGACGCCATGTGCCTCATGTTGCTGTCTTGGGGGGTCCACCTTGGACCTTTCGGCGGGTCTGTCGGTAGGTGAGGTTTGTCCTTGTCATTGACATCTGTTGATGGGCTGGAGTCAAAGGCTTTTTCCTACGGCGCCTTTTCTGGATCTGCACGTGGATCTTTACTCTGAGATCCGGTCTTGGTAGATACGACGGATGTTGGTTTTACACGTGGCATGAGGCGATCGTCCTTGGCCGGGCACTAGAGTCGATCGCTATGTGCCAAGAGACGATTGCCCTGGATGTCGATTGCTCGGCACTTGGACTTGATCTGGGATCTTCGTTTGGTAGGTGTGTCGTAGCTCATTTGATGCTGACTCGGTCGCTCAGCCCTTACGTCGATCGCCGTCGAGATGTGTTAATCGCGACACAACAATTGCCCCGCAACTCGCTCCAATGCTGAAGGCATTGGGTGATGTGGTGTTACCGGCGATCATTTGAATTACAGACGAGCGAGTCAACTCTTTATGGGCCAGACGATTGTTTTCTTGAGCGGACCGATTCTTGGTTCGGCTCTTTGCGGTCTTCAATTTTGCAGATTCTTCTAGGAAGGCTGATCATCTCGGTCTTGAGGAACCGTGCACGGTCGCGGAGTTCGATGGACCGACCTCCATGACCATGTCTTATGCGCGAGCGACATTCCACCTGTAGGTTTGTCTCACGACTCACTTTATTGTGAGGGTCCTCCGTTAAGCTGCGCCCGCCTTGTATTTAAACGAAGGGTGAGCGGTCTTGGTCTGGAGGAGTCCTTGCACGGGGCGTCGTCGGATTAATCGACTCCACGACCGTGGCTTGTTAGCACTTTTCTACCTCGGATCGTCATGTTAGATGGCGATCCTCGACGGTATATGTTGTGACGGGGGTAGGGACGCGTCGCATTGTCCAGGTCCACCATGTTAGATGATGAACCTTTGAGGGCGGGAGAGCGTGTCCACAGATTTGTTTGGAGGGTCCTTCGGCTACGCCCGCCTCATACTTAAACGAAGGGCGAGCGATCGCAGCCCAAAAAAACCTTGCATGGACGAAGCTGTCGGTTCCATCGACCTCCAGGACCATGGCTGCACTCTTCTGCCTCAAATCGTCATGTTAGATGGCGATCCTCGACGGTATATGTTGTGCTGAGGGAGGCGATATCGTGCCTCGGTCCATCATGTTAGATGATGAACTTTAGATGGCGAGCGAGTCCTCTATTTTTTAGAGACGTTGCTTTGGGCAGTGGCCTTTCGTTTGTCATGGTGGAAACTGGGGAAAGACCTCTGAAGTTTCCACCTCTTGATTGAAGCATAAAGATCTGGCCGCCAGGGTTGATCGGGAGGATCGACTGGTATGAATCCTCTGGCTCGCCGTGTTTGATTTTGGCGATCGGATTGGGAGACTGGTGATAGTCGTTCTGACGCCGATCGCGACACTTGATCCTTTCCACCCGGGGCTCCAGCTAAGTTACTAGACTGTCCAACTTGCCCTCCTCGAACAATCTCCATAGTTGTCTGAGGAGGTCATGGCATTGATCGGTGTTGTGGCTGGGACTCTTGTGGTAAGCACAAAATTTGTTGCAGTCCAGATGACCGTGGTCCCTTACCGCATTCGGCTTGCTTAGCCGCTCGCGCCCCTGGATGGCGTAAAAAATATGAGCCGGAGATAGATTGAGGTTGTGGTAGAGATGGGCTTCCACATCCTCGAAGGTCCTGAAATCACCGGGTGGCTTGGCGACTGCCTTGTTGGACTTGGCGATTGCCGTCTCTGCCCCCTCGCCTTGGCGAAGGGCGAGCAACCTCCGTCTGGCCAAAAAGTATGCGGCCTTGGCGCGGAAGATTGCGTAGGTCGGGGGGATGTCCTTCGTAAGGTGCCTGAATATGGGCGAAAGACCATTGAATCCCCCTAGGACCGAGTAGAGGGCGATCTCGTCGCTTACGGGCTAGCCATTGAGGATTATCTCATCCACCCAATCGATGTAGTCTTCGTCGGACTCGTCTTCGCCCTGCCTGATTTTCATCATGCGGTGGGGACCTTCTGGTCGAGCGACCTTGGCGGCGAAGTATGATGTGAAGTCGCTAGCCAATTGTTCAAAGGAACTGATGGATCGCGGTGGAAATGAGATGTACCACCTATGGGCCAGATTGCCCAGTGTTAACAGGAACATTCGGCACCTGGTCGCGTCTGATGCCCCGCATCCGGTCATGTAGATCCGAAACTTGCTCAGGTGAGTCTCGGGGTCCGTCCTCCCCTCGTACAAAGGTGTTTGAGGAGGGGCGATCCTTGGCTGCACGGGGGCAAGTTCGATCTGGACCGCGAGCGGCTCGCTCGGCCCAACGATCTTTCTCTTGGCGCCTGCCCCAGTTTCTAGGAGCGCCTTCTTGCCATCTAGCTGGCGTTGCATTGCGGCCATCGCCGTAGCTTGGTCGCTCGTGGTTTGGCTCTCGGAGCGGGAGCCGAGGCGATCGTGTACCGATCTCCTGGCTCCGCGGTAGGCGATGAGGTCGTCGCCGCCGATCTTGGTTCTTCGGCGAGGGGGAGCCACGTGGCCGACATGCCTTTTGGGAGTTGGGTATGCCGAACTCCTGGTGACGGATTCGGGCTCCGTCGTCTCATGGTTGGGGCCAAAATGCCCCGGTCGCTATGATGGGTCGCTTCCTAGGCGGCTGAAAACGGAACCGTCCCGCCTCGCGAGTGCTTCTTCTCGTGAATCGGGGCTTCCTGACGATTGCTCGACAAGTAACCCCTTGAGCTTCCGTTTGCCCGCGTGGCGGATGGCTGATGGGGTAATTGCGGGCGTACCGCATGCTCTCTGTCGATCCCGTAGGATGGCCATGGCCTCCTCAATCTGTTCCGCTGTTTGGAACTGATCGAGCGAGAGGCTAGGGCCGTCCCTCGGGGGCGGGATCGAGAGTCTCGTGCCGCCGTGGCTACCCTCCGCCATAGGTTGGGGCTCGGATTGAGCCGGAATAAGGCGTCTGGCGGATCGGAGAGTGGCTCTCTTTGATGTGGTGGCAGACGTCATGATTTTGAAGGTTTTTCTTTGAAGAACAGTGAGTGTTTCTTCAAGTATCTGCTCCGAAGAACAGTGAGTGTTCTTTGAAATGGTCGGAATAAAAATGAAGGTAGATTTCCCCCCTTCCTCTAGCGCCAATTGTTGTTACCCAAAATATTATACGGAAGGGATTGCTGGATATGGCTATGGGTGAGTAACAAACAAAATGCGAGAGCACGTCCGAGGGAATGTAAATAACACAAGATTTGCCGGGTTTGTTAGGCCCGGGCTTGAATGCTCTCGCGAGATATTATTAATACGAATACTTTGGGAGTACAAATATTAATGCAAGAGTACAATTACAATGAGTGTAAATACCCTAGTTATCTAGCTCTTGAGTGCTGCTCTGTGAGTTCTTGAACTGTAGGGAGTTCTCGTTTCTAACGACCGTCTTTTGGTTAAGAGGTTTGTTGCTACCCAAAATATTATCCGGAGATAGATATTGCTGGAATGGATGGATAGCAAACAAATGCGAGAACACTTCCGTGAGAAAGATAAATAACACAATATTTGCCGGGGTTGTTAGTCCCGGGCTTGAATGCTCTCGCGAGATATTATTAATACTAATATTCGGGGATACAAGTACTAATGTAAGAATACAATTACAATGAGTGTAAAGATTCTTGTTATCTTAGTTAATGAGCGTGTAGATTGCCGGAAGAACCAGATGTGATGCTCTGTGAGTTCTTGTAACAAAGGAGATGAACAGTCGCGGCGGTGAGAGATCGACAGTCTCTCACGGCGAGTATTAGCTGGATGCTTGAGCTCCTGGGCTTATGAATCTCTTGGAATCTGTCTTGTGGAGACTTCCTGCCTCTGCCGATCTTTTTCTGGATGAGAGATTCGGAGAGGGAAATCCTGAGATGGATTCCGGCGAGAAAGCAGGGAGCTTGATGGTATGTATGTTCTTCTGTATTTCCGTTAATGAATTCGGAATGTAGGTGAATGAATTTGGAACCTTTTTCCAGTAGGAGGAGGTTCTCTATTTATAGGACTTGGATTTGCCGGGCGATCGCCTTTTCTGTATTATAATAATCGGGCGATCGTCTTTTAGCATATGGGCTTGTTCCCTTAAAGTCATGCGCTGTGGCGGCCAATTTGTCTGATCGATAGAGCTGCACGCGTCTGAGGATTCTTTGCCACGGCGGTCCCACTTCGTAACTTTCGGCGCGCCTGTCGGTAGGTGAGGTAGGTGACAGGCTGGGGTCAAAGGTCTTGTCTGTCAGCGCCTTTTGAGGATTTGCACGTGGGTGCTATTCTGAGATCCAGTCTTCGATGACTTTGGCGGGCGATCATCTCTGTTCGGGGCGTAGGCCGATTGTCCTTAGCCGGACACTAGAGTCGATCGCCAGATGCCAAAGGGCGATCGCCTTGGGAGTCGATCGCTAGGTACCTGATGGTGGTCTGGTTTCTTCGATTAGGCGAGCTAGCCATAGTTTGACTGGTGTTGACTTGGTCGCTCGGCCTTATAGTCGATCGCCTGTTGGGATGAATAAATCTTGACACAACAATTGCCCCCCAGCTCGCTCCTATGTTGGAAACGTGGGGTGAGGTGGTTCTCTTGGCGATCGCTGAACCTTTGACGAGTGATTCTGCGTTTAAATGAACTGGCGATCATCTTTGAGCTGATATATTCTGAGTTTGGACGACCTGGTTGGCCGCTAAACTGCGCGGGAAACGGCAATGGGCGTGGAAAAGTCTACGCGCACGTGTCGGGCTTCTGTTGGAGGATATCAACGGTCATTAATGACTCCTCGACTGACGCGTACGCGGGTCTCGAGGGAGTCAATAAATGCGACGTTTGGGATCCGACCCCTGAGATTTTCCCTTATTGCAAACGAGTCCCTGCCATCTCCTATAAAAGGGCGCAGTGTTGCAGTCTTCGTTCCATGCACACTTACTGGAGAAAGAAGGACTTGTGAAGATTTTTCTGAAGATCTTAGTGCCGATCGTCGTTCGATTTCATCTTTGGGTAAGAAAAAATCCTTTTCTCCTTTCTTTCTTTGAGAATGGCCGGAACGTAATCATCACATGGAGTAGGTATCAGTTCCGCCGTCGGGACATCGACCGTCCGGGGAGGACCTTCTTCCGACTTCCACCTCGAGCGGCCGCTGAGGCTATTCGGGCCGGAATTGACCCTGCTGAAATCGAGGCTTTATTTAATGAAGCCGACGTCGCTAAGGAAGCGGCTGCTGAAGACAGACGATCGCAGATAGAGAGAGATCTGGCGATCAGGGCCTCATCGGGAGCAAGATAGCGCTTTCGGCCGAACTATCGGCTTTTCTTTGAGATTATGGAGAAGTTGGCCGGT
Source organism: Orobanche coerulescens (assembly GCA_033398695.1). NCBI lineage: Eukaryota > Viridiplantae > Streptophyta > Magnoliopsida > Lamiales > Orobanchaceae > Orobanche > Orobanche coerulescens. Next base: position 25,903,943 of record CM065812.1, read on the forward strand.
CTGTCTCCGAGATTCGATTTTCGGGGATACTCGGTCGCCTACCCTTATCAGCTTCCCAAACGGTCGCAGTACCGGGCTGCGCAGCGATCTTTGTGGTCACTTGGCCAAATCCGGAGTTCGGCGACCAGGAAAGATCTGGCCGTCTGGAGGACGAGGTTCCATGTTCCTTCAGATGTGGATATATTCGCGCCGGCAGAGAATGAGCGAGCCGATCAGCCTCCGATGGGTATCGCCGCCGTGAATGAGGCGATTATGGAGGCCGGGCTGCGCTTCCCTCTATATTTTGCTGTCTCCCACCTGCTGGCCGCTTGGAACGTGGCGCCACTTCAGCTGACGCCGAACGCTTGGCTCCAAATTATCTGCACTCTCACTCTTTTCGGCGGTCACCGCCTGTACCGCCTCCCATCGCCGTTGGAGATGAACCATTTGTTCAAGCTGACGGCTCAGAAAGGGCCGGTCGGAGGTTACCATATTCGGGGCCGATCTGGTCGGGTAATCCTCGGAGTCCCGAATAAGGCGCGGGGCGATCCGACGAAGTGGTTCTGGGTCGCCGGCGCGTGGAGGGCTTCTGCGAGCGACAATCCTTCGGGCGAGCTGGAGATCCCTACTGAGTTTCGGGAGAGGAATCCCGGTAAGGGTTTAGACTCTCCCTTCGTTCGGATGAGTTTTGGACTGATCTAATTTGATTTTGGTTTTGCAGGTTTTCACATTCCGGCGGTCGAGGAGCTGCCCTTTGATTTCCTGGTTGTCTGGGAGCGGATACGGAGCTTGTCGGACGACGACCTTGACGCTAGCCGGATCAATAAGGAGAGTCGTTGGTTGTCGGCTCGGCTATTCCGTTTACCGAGACATCTCTCGGTACCTGGTATGAGTTTCTGAGACCTTCACTTTCTAGGCGATCGCCTTACTTGAGGAAAATATATAACTGTTGATCGATCGTCTTAACTGTAGAGGTTCGCTTTCCTCGCTTCGGAGCCCCGCAGAGATCGCCATGTCGAATCACGGAGTTACGGGCCGTCTCCGCCACAAGAAGTCGCCTCGGGCCCCACCGTGCGCCGCTAATAGTTCGGAGCGGAGCCTCGTGTGGAGCCGATCGTGGCCGAGGAGGAGTTCGGAGGAGGGGCTTGAACGACCGCAAAGGCCGAGGCCGGAAGAAACTCCGGTTCCTGCCCCCGCCAATGAGGTGCCGATCGCCGAGCCTCCGATCACCGTTCTCGCTCCGGAGAATGAGCCGCCCTCTGCGGCTTTTATGCGAGAGATGGCGATCGCTGACGCTGAGACTCCTCGAGGGAAACCGTATTTCGGTCGCGACCCCGAGAGGGCTGAGAGGTAGATTGCATTTTTGGGTTGAAACTTGCAATCGAGGGAAACCGTATTTCGGTCGCGACCCCGCTTCTGCTCTACCGAAGGCCTGGACGACCGATCTAGATGCAATTGCTCGTCAGCGATCGGGGAGTACGATGCAGGCTGTTCTCGCCCTTTCTCTCCAGACGGCGACCATGGCTGTCCAGGCTGCTCAGGAGTTTGAGGGGCGACCTTCCACTATTCGCCTGCAGGCGGATCTCGAGGCGGCTCGGAAAGAGAATGCCGAGTTCGCCGATAAGATCGTGGCAATGGAGAAGGACTCTTTGGAGGCAGCCAAGCGGGCGAGCCATGAGCTTGAGCTGGCGAGGAAGGAAACCGAGTTGTCTCGTTTGGCGGTTGACCGATTTCGGGACCAGATGCTGAATGCCGTACTGGCGCAGAAGGTTGCTGAGGAGGAGGCCGATCGTCAGAAGGTGACGATCGCTCGGTTGACTAGCGAGCTGACGGATTCGAGGGAGAAGGTAGCTGCAAGGGAGGCCGAGCTCCAAGGGTCGCAACAGGCGATGGCGGAGCTGAAAAGAGAGGTAGAGGCGACCAAGGCTGATCCCTTTCAAAACTTGGAGTTTGTCAGCGAATTCGCCTATTATATGGCGTTTGCCGACTCGATCCGAGCAGCTAAGAAGGGAGGTTTGGAGGTCGGGCCTCTTGCTGAGAACTTCAAGGCGTATGCGTCGGAGCATCCTCTCCATCCTGCTTTCTCCTTGCCTATTTTGGATCTCTCAGAGCTTGGCGTGGATCTGAGCTGGTATCCGACTCCGGCGAACATCGTTCATCCTGACGATCCAGAAACTGGTGAGGTCGCTCCGGAAACTGGGGAAGGACCACAGGTCGAGCCGACGGCTGGAGGCGAAGGCCAGGCGGAGGCCTGAGGCTCTTCGCTCTTGCTTGCTTGTTTTAGCCTTTTGTCTTGTAGTTTTGTAGTTTTCTCTTTGTAGCATTTTGGTCTTCGGGCGACCATGTATTTTGATCCTTCAAGCAATGAAATGAATGTTTGATTTTCTGACTTATCACTTGAATGATTGTTATTTTTGAGTCTTTGTTTGACTTTGTACCAATGTGTGAGGAGAGATCGTTGCGAGGGTAGTTCCAAATGAATTGATAAACTCATAAAGATAACTTTTACAACAAATTCGATCACTGCACAACATCTGAAAATTGACGACCTCCGTATGTGGTTGAACAGGGACGATCGTCGTATAGGTAGTCCGCACTCTTCCCCCTTGTTTTTATTCACTTAGTGGAAGTAAGGGGATGAAAATAATTCGTTGAGTGAGCGGTCTGTAATTTTGTCGAATCCTCGAGGACGGTCGTCCGTATTGAGGAACCGTGCACGATCGTGGAGTTCGATGGACCGACTCCCTGATCGTGTCTTGTGCGCGAACGACATTGTCTGTCTCGTGACTCATTTTATTGTGAGGGTCCTCTGTTAGGCTGCGCTTCGCCTCGTATTTAACGAAGGGCGTGCGGTCTTGGTCTAGAGGAGTCCTTGCGCGGGGCAGCGTTGGATGATTCAACTCCACGCCCGCGGCTTGTTAGCTCTGCTTTCACCTCGGGTCGCCATGACGATGGCGACCCTCGACGGTGTACGTTGAGACGGGAGTAGTGATGCGTCGCATTGTCCGGGTTCACCATGTTAAATGATGAATCTTTGAGGGCGGGCGATCGTGTCCACTGATTAATTTTGGAGGGCCCTCAGACTACGCCGGCCTCGTATTTAAACGAAGGGCGGGCGATCTTGGCCCAAAGGGACCTTGCATGGCCTAAGCAGTGTAATACCCGGTTGTAATTCAGTAATTATCACTCAGTAATTATCATTCAGTATTTATCATTCAGTCATTATCACTCAGTAAATTCACTCATTATTGATCATTTGTCACTCATATTCAGTCATGGTATTCATCATTCAGAGTAATTGTATCGTGTATCAATCGTCATTCATCACTAATCTGATTGGAGTTTCGTGCCGTGTTTATCATCATTGTCATTTTCGTTGCAAGCCGTGCTTGAGGAGTAGCGCACGCTACATACTCCTTTTAGCGTACGCTAATTGGGTATAGGTAGCGCACGCTACCGCTCAACTTTAGCGCACGCTAAGGCTACCTTGGCTGCAGTCCAGAAGGTACTGGACTGCAGGTGAGAATATTTGTAGCGCACGCTACGAGTGGTAAGTAGCGCGCGCTAACGGGTGGTAGTAGCGCACGCTATATGTGTGGAGTAGCGCACGCTAGGCGGATCGAGTTGAGTCCATTGGCTACCGCTTTGGTGTTTATTCATAGCGCACGTTATGCATTGTTGTTAGCGTCTGCAATCGATATATTAGCGCACGCTAAATAATGGTTGTAGCGCACGCTATCGAGGTTAGATCAGAGGGCAGATGGTTTTCTGGACTCCAGTACTGGGCGTCAAATATTTCGCTAGCGCACGCTAACAATGGATATTAGCGCACGCTAGTAGTATGGCCGTAGCGCACGCTACAAAGAGGTACGTAGCGCGCGCTACCGTGTTCGGACAGTGGGTACTGGACTACCCAAATTACTCGTTAGCGCACGCTATGCACAAGGGCTAGCGCACGCTAACCTGGACTGAGTATAAATTGGACAGTTTAGTCAGAGTTCGTCATTTTTCATCTCATTTCATTCCTTCGGTATTTTTGGGCGATTTCGAGCGATTCAGAGGGGATTCTTCGAGGTGTAATCATCAATCATCATCTTCAAGCTCATCTTTCGGATTAATCATCATTTCATCATCTTCATCACATCGGATCAAAGGTATTAATCTCTTGGATCTAGAATTTCGGATTTTTGGGGTTTTCCTTCCGATTTCTTCGTGTAAGCTTGGATTATCATTGGAATATGTTAGTTATGGATTATCTAACTTGTATAAATATATTCCTACGGATTTAATGGTTATTTTCTAATTATTTCAAGAACCCTTGGGGTTGACTTCGGTTAATTGGGGATTTTCCAATTGATGTTGTTGTAATCATGAGTTATGGATTCCTAATGGATTATTGATATCATTGAAAGTATTTTGATGGTTTGAAATACTCATCTTGGAGTTGGTTTCGATATATTCGGGTTCGAATATTGTTGTATCGACGTTTGGGTCGGTTATGATCGTATTGAATTCGTGTATTGATCGGAGTATTGGTAATTGTGTTATTCAAGGTTGTTCGAGCGACCAACATTTCATTTAGGACGTTGTTCGTGGAAGGACATTATCATCGGTATTGTGTAAGTTAATTCTTACTCGGTTAAAAGGATATTCATTCCTTTTGTCGTTGTTCATTCATAATCATAACTCATTCATCATTGTATTAACCGTATCAAAACTCGTCATTGTCAATTAATCACCTCGACCATAAGGAACAGCGGTTCGATCATTTCATTGAGCCATCATTCATTTCACCATCATTCAATCTTGGTGAGTCATTATTCATTTTCATTGTCACTTTTGTCATATTGTGGCATTCCGGGTCATACTGGCGTGCCGGTTGGTATGTGTAGGATTTTCATGTCGGGCACATTATAGTCGTGTGTTGGTTGGTGGCCTCACATTGGGTGTGCACACGAGTCGATTGCTCGTGAGGCCCGATTAGGTACAAGACCACGCGTGTTTGATCGTTGGTGGCTTGTGCACGGACACATTTCCATCCGGACGTAGTGTGGCGCCATTCCTTTGAGTCAGTCTTGATTAGTCGATTCATATAGCATGTTTGATTGCGTATGTTTCGGCGGATAATTCATAATTTCGGATATATCATGATTGTGTATTTTCAACCCTTGAGGATTGTTGTTACGTATGGCGGCCGTTGGGGATGTTGTTTTTCGTGTCATGGCAAGGCTAAGGCACGAGGAGAGCACGGTGGCGAGAGTCCCGATGTACTAGTAGGGGCCCCAGTCTGCTCGATCTTCATTCAGTAATTTATGTTTCCTTTATTCATTCCACTGCAGACATTCCGTTTGAATGCTCATTTCATTCAGTGTTGTGTATTTTATCGTCACATAAAATACACATGTATTCTATTTTATCCTGGGTGTTGTATAAAACTCCTCATCGGAGTAATTGATATTGTAATGTGGTTCGGTACTACATTTACCTGTGTAATTCATTCATTCTCATTCACTGGTGGGACCGGTCGGGGTCCACGGCACTGTAATATCCGCCTAGTTTGGGGTGTTACAGAGTTGGTATCGGAGCGTGGTTTTGAATACTACCCTCCAAGTCATGTCTCATTTGAAATCATCGTCATCGGACTAGTATCATTGGACTTTCGCGTCACGTGTGACCTGTGCAAATGCCGAGCCAATCAGACCAAAAACTGTAAGATTTCTAATGCCATGGTATAATTTCTGGCATTAATCATTCATTCATAATTCATCGATTAACAATCCTCAATCATCATTGTCATTTTGACCAGGACGGTCGAGTTAACTCATTAATGAGTCAATTCATTTCATTGTTCGATTGTTGATCGTGAAGATCGGATCATTAATCTTGTTAACTCATCCAAGATAATCATTTCAAGAACTTCATCCGATAATCATGTCACGTCAATCAATCATTCATGTAATCGCTGTATTTGAGCGCGTATGCTCATTTTCATCATTTCATAATATAATCATAATGTGATACTCATGCGAGATGTATAATCATCATATGACTTTCCACTTGATATGGAAAGGGTGGCGAGAGGACGTGGAGGACGAGGCCGTGGAGCGGGCGAATCCGAGAACTCGTGCGAATACCGTGCAAATGCCAGAATAATGCTAACTCATCGAGCAATGACGCCGCCACTCACTCACAGACGCGATCCTTCATCGTCGAGTCGTACCGAGACACGGCTCGGTCGAGAGGGTGTCCGGTCGACCACTCGCATTTATGCGTGGCATGATGGCCCAAATGACCCGGATGGCTCGGTTGATGGAGACGATGCATAACTCCGTCAATCAAAATCGGCGAGCTCCTCGCCGCCACCTCGCAGGCAAGAGAGGGGTGTAAGCAATATCATTAGCGATATCTCTCGCCGACCACCTACTTTTGAGGGCTCATCGAGCCGGCGGATATTGTTCATTGGCTTGAGCATTTTGAGAAGTTATTTGCTATGGTGGATTGCCACGAAGGGCATAAGGTTTCGATTGCGGCTTACTATCTCAGTAGAGCGCTCATTCATGGTGGTTATCGTTGAAGCCCACAGACGGAACATGTACTTGGGATCGATTCAAGACTCTCATGATGGAGAGGTACTATCCGGCCCCACTCGGGAGGCCAAGTTGTCGGAATTACTCACTCCCGACCTTTCGCGGATGATGATGTTCTCGCCATCGCCGAAAAATTTCAGAACTCCTTCCGTCGCCTCATCTATCATTCACTCGAAGCGGACAAGATCAAGTATTTCGGCAAGAGGTGAAACCCGTATGAGACTTGATTACTTAATCATAATTGCACCACGTTGGCGAGTTCATTGAGAAGGCTCTTACTTACGAGCTTACGGCTAAGGAAATTGCTAAGCGGCAACCTTCGTCACTAGCAAGAAGTCCAAGAACGTGTCGGTCAGCGGGAGTCGTGCCACTTTCAAGAAACCGCGGGCGGGCTCTACTTTTTCGAGCGACCTCCCTAGCGTCTAAACCCGCGGAATCTCGGTCGCGAGCGGCGATTCGGCCATCACTGTTTCAGCGTGAGAGCAGGTCATTTCAGCACCAAGTGTCCGGCGATGCATCACGTGCCACAATCGTGGGATTGCTTGGGCATAGGGCCCGTTTTGCCGTAGGGACTTTAAACCCACTCCGGCGTCATCTCAAGCCCCAGTCATTCAGCGGTGCGGAATCGGGCCACTCGGTCGGCGTCGTTCAAAAGCAGCGGGAGCTAAAGGCGGAGCAAGAGCTATCGAGGACGGAGCGTCGGTTCGGGCGGCAAGCCCGAATTTATGAGATGAAGAAGACCGATGATCCCGAGGCCCGAATGATCTCGTACACTCGATATTCTATCTCAACTGTGTGTACCCTTTTTGATCTTGGTGCATCTCATTCATTCATTTCCGAGTCATGTTTGAGTAGACTACGTGCGGGTAGTGCTACTAGTTGTGAGCCTTATGTCATTGGCCTACCGATGGTAGACGAATTATCGTGTCGGGAGATTGTAATTGTCCGATCCAGTTTCATGGTCGTGTATGGCCGGCGGACCTAATCGTAGTAGATTTGCCGAGGGACGACGTCATCTTGGGTATTGATTGGATGGATCGTCATGATGCCATCATTAGTGTCCGAAAGCGTTTGGTCACTATCATTTCGCACGATGGAGTTGAATGTGTGTTTCAGGAGGTAATCCCTACTGCTCGTAAAGTCATTAATTTGATGAAAGCGGTAAGATTACTCAATCGGGATGTGTCGGTTATTGGTGTTATATGGCCAAAACCGAGAAACCATCAAGATATTAACGGATATTCCGGTGTTGAGGTAATATGCCGATGTTTTTCCAGACGAGTTACCTGGTTTGCCTCCACAGAGGGATGTGGAATTCACGAATGAGTTGGAGCCTGGTACGTCCCCGATATCAAAGGCACCGTACCGGATTGCCCCGAGCGTAATGCTGGAATTAATGAACCAACTTGAGGTGTTGTTCGATAAAGGTTATATTCGTCCGAGTGCTTCCCCGTGGGGTGCGCCAGTGTTATTTGTCTAGATGAAGGATGTTTCATTCCGCTTATGTATTGATTATCTGGAGTTGAACATGGTGACGATCAATAATAAGTATCCCTTACCCCGTGTGACGATTTCTTAGATCAACTTCGGGAGCTTCATGATTTTCCAAGATCGACTTAAGATCTGGATATCATCGATTGCGGATTCGAGAGTCGGATATCGCGAGACGGCGTTTCAACACGCTATGGTCATTATGAGTTTGTGGTTATGCCGCTCGGATTGACTAATGCACTGCGGTATTCATGGAGTTAATGAATCGGGTCTTCATCGACTTTTTGGATCGGTTTGTTGTTGTCTTCATCGATGACATTTTGATTTATTCTCGTGACCGGGAGGAGCACGAGTTTCACCTTCATCAAGTGCTCGACGTGTTGAGACGAGAACAACTTTATGGGAAGTTTTCTAAATGTGAGTTACGGATGTCCGGTGACTTTTCTCGGACATGTAATTTCATCGACGGAGTTCGTGTCGATCCTCGAAGACGGAGGCTATTCGAGATTGGCTACCTCCGAAGAACGTTAAGGAAATCCAAGTTTCCTCGGATTAGCGGGTTATTATCGGCGATTTGTAGAGGATTTTCTCGAATCGCTCAACCCTTAACGAACCTTTTGCGGAAGGATAAGAAATACACGTGGTCGACGCGTGTCAACGGAGTTTTGAGGAACTCAAGAGCCGGTTAATGTCAAGACTGTACTTTCCTTGCCGCAGGGACGGAAGGATTTGTGGTCTATAGTGATGCGTCGGACGGTCTCGGATGTGTACTCATGCGAGCGGGAAGGTTATTGCCTATGCTTCACGGCAATTGAGACCTTACGAGATTAATTATCCGACCCACGACACGGAGCTAGCGGTAGTGGTGTTCGCTTTGAAAATTTGGCGTCATTATCTTTATGGCGTTACATCGATATTCACCGATCATAAGAGCTTAAAGTATATATTTACTCGTATGAGTTAAATATGTGCGAGACGGTGGTTGGAATTAATCAAAGATTATGATATCGAGATCCTCTATCACCGGGCAAGGCGAACGTTGTTGCCGACGCCTTGAGTCGTAAGTCCGTTCGGGAGCGGATGCTTGCCCGTTTAACGATTCGAAGGAGCTTCAGGAATTCCTTAGACCCGAGATCGAGTGCAGCTTCAGCGAGTTCGGGCGGCTTTGTATGTTAGAGATTTCATCGTCACTCGAGGAGGAAATCCGAGAGAATCAGGGTTTGGATCCAACATTGTTGCGCATCTGAGAGGATGTGGCTCGGGGGAAAGCCCCTGGATTTGTGGTCCACGAGGATGGACTTTTGCGTTTTAAGAATCGGTTGTGCGTACCGGCGAATGACGAGTTGAAAAACTCGATTTTGACAGAAGCTCATGCTACCCCTTATTCTGTTCATCCGGGGTCTAGCAAGATGTACAAGGACACAAACAAAATTACTGGTGGAGCAATATGAAGCGAGAAGTCGCAGAATTTGTTTCGAGATGCTTAACCTGTCAACAAGTTAAGATTGAACATCAACGACCGGCGGGTATGTTGAAACCTCTTCCCATTCCCGAGTGGAAGTGGAAAGACATTTCTATGGATTTCATCACGAGTTTGCCGACGAGTCGTCGTGGCATGAACACGATCTGGGTGATCGTGGACCGCTTAACCAAATCAGCTCATTTCCTTGAGATCAAGGAAACGTGGGGTCCCGAGAGACTTGCTCAACTGTTCATCAAAGAGATAGTCGGCGCACGGTACTCCTAAAAGTATCGTTTCCGATCGTGACAGACGGTTTGTGTCGCATTTTGGAAATCGGTTCATCGTGCTATGGGAACTCGGCTTAATCTCGATCGCTTTTCATCCTCGGTCAGACGGACAATCGAGAGAGGACCATTCGGACATTAGAGGACATGTTGAGGGCATGCGTCCTCGATTGGAAAGACGATTGGGAAGCCCAACTACCATTGATCGAGTTCACGTATAATAATAGTTGGCATGCTTCGATCAAGATGGCACCTTACGAGGCCTTGTATGGTCGCCGTTGTCGATCTCCGTTGTGTTGGGACGACTTATCGAATCATTGGGCACCGAGCCCGATATGCTTATAAGCCGCCGTGAGAAGGTAGCTTTGATCGAGTCGCTTGTTGTGACTTCAGTCGGCTGTAAATCATATGCGTATAACCGTCGTCGACCATTAGAGTTCGAGGCGGTGTGACCACGTGTTGGTCAAGGTATCCCCGAGTCGTGGTATCTTCCGTTTTGGGAAGAGAGGAAGTTGAGTCCGAGATTCATTGGACCGTTTGAGATTTTGGATCGAGTAGGCGAGTTAGCTTATCGATTGGCTTTACCTCGGCGTTGAGCCGAATTCATAATGTATTTCATGTCTCTCACCGCGGAAGTATGTTGCCGACCGAGTCACATACTTGATTCGAATCGAGATCGCCGACGATCATTCATATGAGGAACGTCTATACGAGTTTTAGAGCGGCGAATCAAACAGTTGAGGAATAAGACGATTCCTTTGGTTAAAATTCGATGGTCTAGACACGGAGTCGAAGAGGCTACTTGGGAAACCGAGGATAGTATGCGGGAGAGTTATCCGAGTTGTTTGACCCTTAGTTTCGGGACGAAACTCTTTTAAGGGTGTATGTAATACCGGTTGTAATTCAAGAATTATCACTCAAGAATTATCATTCAAGATTTATCATTCATCATTATCACTCAAGAAATTCACTCATTATTGATCATTTGTCACTCATATTCACCATGGTATTCATCATTCGAGTAATTGTATCGTATCAATCGTCATTCATCACTAATCGATTGGAGTTTCGTGCGTGTTTATCATCATTGTCATTTTCGTTGCAAGTCGTGGCTTGAGGAGTAGCGCACGCTACATACTCCTTTTAGCGTCGCTAATTGGGTATAGGTAGCGCACGCTACCGCTCGGCTTTAGCGCACGCTAAGGTTACCTTGGGCCGATCCGGAAAGGTACCGGATGCGGTGAGAATATTTGTAGCGCACGCTACGAGTGGTAAGTAGCGCGCTAACGGGTGGTAGTAGCGCACGCTATATGTGTGGAGTAGCGCGCGCTAGGCGGATCGTGTTGAGTCCGGTGGCTCTTTGGATCGCACCGGTTTATTCATAGCGCACGCTATGCATTGTTGTTAGCGTCGCAACGATATATTAGCGCACACTAAATAATGGTTGTAGCGCACGCTATCGAGGTTAGATCGAGAGGCGGATGGTTTTACGGACTCCGATCTTGGCGTCAAATATTTCGCTAGCGCACGCTAACAATGGATATTAGCGCACGCTAGTAGTATGGCCGTAGCGCACGCTACAAAGAGGTACGTAGCGCGCGCTACCGTGTTCGGACAAGGTACCGGACTACCCAAATTACTCGTTAGCGCACGCTATGCACAAGGAGCTAGCGCACGCTAACTGGGTAGTATAAATTGGACGATTTAGTCGAGTTCGTCATTTTTTCATCTCATTTCATTCCTTCGGTATTTTTGGGCGATTTCGGCGATTCGGAGGATTCTTCGAGGTGTAATCATCAATCATCATATTCAAGCTCATCTTTCGGATTAATCATCATTTCATCATCTTCATCACATCGGATCAAAGGTATTAATCTCTTGGATCTAGAATTTCGGATTTTTGGGGTTTTCCTTCCGATTTCTTCGTGTAAGCTTGGATTATCATTGGAATATGTTAGTTATGGATTATCTAACTTGTATAAATATATTCCTACGGATTTAATGGTTATTTTCGGAATTATTTCAAGAACCCTTGGGGTTGACTTCGGTTAATTGGGGATTTTCCAATTGATGTTGTTGTAATCATGAGTTATGGATTCCTAATGGATTATTGATATCATTGAAAGTATTTTGATGGTTTGAAATACTCATCTTGGAGTTGGTTTCGATATATTCGTGTTCGAATATTGTTGTATCGACGTTTGGGTCGGTTATGATCGTATTGAATTCGTGTATTGATCGGATTATTGGTAATTGTGTTATTCAAGGTTGTTCGAGCGACCAACATTTCATTTAGGACGTTGTTCGTGGAAGGACATTATCATCGGTATTGTGTAAGTTAATTCTTACTCGGTTAAAAGGATATTCATTCCTTTTGTCGTTGTTCATTCATAATCATAACTCATTCATCATTGTATTAACCGTATCAAAACTCGTCATTGTCAATTAATCACCTCAGTCATAAGGAACGACGGTTCCGATCATTTCATTGAGCTATCATTCATTTCACCATCATTCAATCTTGGTGAGTCATTATTCATTTTCATTGTCACTTTTGTCATATTGTGGCATTCCGGGTCATACTGGCGTGCCGGTTGGTATGTGTAGGATTTTCATGTCGGGCACATTATAGTCATGTGTTGGTTGGTGGCCTCACATTGGGTATGCACGAGTCGATTGCTCGTGAGACGATTAGGTACAAGACCACGCGTGTTTGATCGTTGGTGGCTTGTGCACGGACACATTTCCATCCCGGACGTAGTGTGGCGCCATTCCTTTGAGCCGTCTCGATTAGTCGATTCATATAGCATGTTTGATTGCGTATGTTTCGGCTGTGATAATTCATAATTTCGTATATATCATGATTGTGTATTTTCAACCCTTGAGGATTGTTGTTACGTATGGCGGCCCGTTGGGATGTTGTTTTTCGTGTCATGGCAAGGCTAAGGCACGGGAGAGCACGGTGACGGCGAGGAGTCCCAGTGCTACTAGTAGGGGCCCCGATGCATTGATCATTCATTCAGTCATTTATGTTTCCTTTATTCATTCCGCTGCAGACATTCCGTTTGAATGCTCATTTCATTCAGTGTTGTGTATTTTATCGTCACATAAAATACACATGTATTCTATTTTATCCTGGGTGTTGTATAAAACTCCTCATCGGAGTAATTGATATTGTAATGTGGTTCGGTACTACATTTACCTGTGTAATTCATTCATTCTCATTCACCTGGTGGGTCCCAGTCGGGGGTCCACGGCACTGTAATATCCGCCTAGTTTGGGGTGTTACAAGCAGTCGGTTCCATCGACCACCAGGACCATGGCTGCACTCTTCTACCTTGGATCGTCATGTAGATGCCGACCTTCAACGGTGTACGTTGTGCGGGGGAGGCGATCTCGTGCCTTAGTCCATCATGTTAGATGGTGAACTGTAGATGGCGAGCGAGTCCTCCAGTTTCTTAAATAAGGAGGGAGATCGGGGAGACTTCCGAGGTCCCCTTCTCTTGATTGAAGCATGTAGAGACGGTCGCCGAGGTTGATCTAGGGGTCGGCTCGTATGAGATTCCCAACCTGTTTTGTGTTCGACTCAGACGATCGTGTATAGAGATCGGTTAGGGCTTCGGCTAAGCCAATGGCTGTCCAACTTGCCCTCCTCGAACAATCTCCAGAGCTGTTTGAGGAGGTCGCGGCATTGGTTGGTGCTGTGGCCGGGACTCTTATGGTAGGCACAATATTGATTGTTGTCCAGGTGACTGTGGTCCCTTATTGCCTTTGGCTTGTTTAGCGGTTCGTGCCCCTTGATGGCATAGAAAATGTGGGCCGGAGTTCGGTTGAACGTATGGAGGAGATGGGCTTCCATGTCCTCGAAGGCCTCGAGATCTCCGGGTGGCTTGGCGATCGCCTTCTTTGATTTGGCGATCGCCTTCTTTCGGGCAGGTGTTGGCGCTTCTTCGCCTTGGTGGAAGGTGAGTAGCCTTTGCTGGCGTAAAGTCAGCGACCTTAGCGCGGAAGATCGCGTAGGTTGGGGGAATATCCTTGGTGAGATGTCTAAACATGGGTGAATGACCGTAGAATCCCCCCAGGACCGAATAGAGAGCGAGCTCGTCACTGACGGGTTCGCCGGTGAGGATGATTTCGTCTACTCGGTCGATGTAATCTGCGTCGGTTTCGTCTTTTCCCTGCCTGATTTTCATCACGCGGTGGGGGCCTTCTGGTCTGGCGACCTTGGTGGCGAAATATGACGTGAAGTCATTTGCCAGTTTCTCAAAGGAGGTGATTGATCGTGGTGGTAGTGAGGCGTACCACCTATGGGCCAGCTCGCCCAATGTTAACGGGAAGATCCGGCACTTGGTTGTATCAGATGCCCCACACCCGGTCATGTAGATTCGGAATTTACTCAGGTGGGTTTCGGGGTCCGATCTTCCCTCATACAGAGGTGTTTTGGGAGGAGCGATCGTTGGTTGCACGAGGGCAAGCTCGATGTGGACCGCGAGTGGCTCGGTCAGCCCGGTGATATTTCTGCTGGCGCTTGCCCCAGTGTCCAAGAGTGCTTTCATCTCGTCGAGCTGGCGTTGTATAGCGGCCATCGCCGTGGCCTGGCTGCTTGCGGCTCGGCGCTCGGAGCAGGAGCCGAGGCGATCGAGTACTGATCCCCTGGCGATCGGAGCGGGAGTCAGACGGCTGACCTGCGTTCGGCCGTAAGTTGGGTAGGCCGAACTCCTGGTGACGGATTCGGATTCCGTCTTTTCGTGGTTGGAAACAGAATGCCCCGGTCGCCAGGATGGGTCGCGCCCCAAGCGATTGAATACGGATCCGTCCGGTCGTGCGAGAGCCCTTTCTCGCGAATTGGGGCTTTCTAACGATCGCTCGTCTAGTAGCCCGTTGAATTTCCGTTTTCCCATGCGGCGGACGATTGAGGGAGTTATTGCGGGCGACGCGCATGCTCTCCGTCGCTCCTCTAGGATGGCCATAGCCTCCTCAATCTGTTCCTCGGTTTGGAACTGGTCGAGTGAGAGGTTGGAGCCATCCCTCAGGTGCGGGATCGAGAGTCTCGCGTTGCCGCGGCTTCCCCCGGTCGTCGGCTGGGGTTCGGATTGAGCCGGGATATGGTGTCCGGCGGTTCGGAGAGTGGCTTTCTTCGATGTACCAGCGGATGTCATGATTCTGAAGGTTTTCTTTGAAGCGCAGTGAGTGTCACTTCAAGTATATGCCCCGAGAACAGTGAGTGTTCTTAGGGACGGTAGGAATGAAAAACGAAGGTTCAAGCCCTCCTTCTAGCGCCAATTGTTGCTACCCAAAATATTATCCGGAGATAGATATTGCTGGAATGGATGGATAGCAAACAAATGCGAGAACACTTCTGTGAGAAAGATAAATAACACAAGATTTACCGGGGTTGTTAGTCCCGGGTGTTGCTACCCAAAATATTATCCGGAGATAGATATTGCTGGAATGGATGGGATAGCAAACAAATGCAAGAGCACTTCCGTAAGAAAGATAAATAACACAAGATTTGCCGGGGTTGTTAGTCCCGGGCTTGAATGCTCTCGCGAGATATTATTAATACTAATATTCGGGGATACAAGTACTAATGTAAGAATACAATTACAATGAGTGTAAAGATTCTTGTTATCTTAGCTAGTGAGCGTGTAGATTGCCGGAAGAACCAGATTTGATGCTCTGTGAGTTCTTGTAACAAAGGAGATGAACAGTCGCGGCGGGGAGAGATCGACAGTCTCTCACGGCGAGTATATAGCTGGGTGCTTGGGCTCCGAGGCTTATGAATCCCTAGGAATCTGTCTAGTGGAGACTTGCTGCTTCTACCGATCGTGTTATGGACGAGGAATTCGGAGAGAGAAGTCCTGAGATGGATTCCGGTGAGAAAGTCGGGAGCTTGATGATATGTGTGTTCTACTGTATTTCTGTTGTTGGTGGAATGAATTCCGAACCGTAGGTTAAATGAATTGGGAACCTTTTTCTAGTAGGAGGAGGTTCTCTATTTATAGGACTTGGGTATGCCGGGCGATCGCCTTTTCTGCATTATAATAATCGGGCGATCGTCCTTTAGCACATGGGCTTGTTCCCTTAAAGTCTGCAGGAGTTCTTTGGCGATCAGTATGCGGTCCAATGGGGAGCTTACACGCGTCCTGAGTTGCTGTCACGGGCGGTCCCACTGACAACTTTCGGCGCGCCTGCCGGTAGGTGAGGTAGGTGACAGGCTGTGGTCAAAGGTCTTGTCTGTCAGCAAAAGATCTTGCCTGTCAGCGAAGATTTTGTCAGCGCCTTTTGTGGATCTGCACGTGGGTGCTGTTCTGAGATCCAATCCTCGATGACTTTGACGGGCGATCATCACTGCTCGGGACGTAGGTCGACCGTCCTTAGCCGGACACTAGAGTCGATCGCCAGATGCCGAAGGGCGATCGCCTTGGGAGTCGATCGCTAGGTACCTGATGGTGGTCTGATATTTTCGACTTGGCGAGCTAGCCATAGTTTGACTGGAGTTGACTTGGTCGCTCGGCCTTACAGTCGATAGCCTGACGGGATGAATAAATCGTGACACAACAATTGCCCCCCAGCTCGCTCATACGTTGGAAACGTGGGGTGAGGTGGCTCTCTTGGCGATCGCTGAACTTTTGACGAGCGACTTTGCGTTTTATTGAACTGGCGATCGTCTTTGGTGATATATCTGAGTTCGGACGACACGGTTGGCGCTAAAGCTGCGGAAAAAGCAATGGGTGTTGAAAAGTCTCCGCGCACGTGTCGGGTTTCTATTGGAGGATGCCAACGGTCATTAATGACTCCTCGACTGACGCGTCCTTGAAAAGACGCGTACGCGGGTCTCGAGGGGGTCAATTAATGCGTCGTTTGAGATCCGACCCCTGAGGTTTCCCTTATTGCAAACGAGTCCCTCCCTTCTCCTATAAAAGGGCGCGGTGCTGCAGTCTCATACTCACGCGTACTTATTGGAGAAAGAAGGACTTGCTGTCGAATTTTCTGAAGATCTTAGTGCCGATCGTCGTTCGATTTCGCTTTCGGGTAAGAAAAAATCCTTTTCTCCTTTTCTATCTTTGACAATGGCCGGCACATCATCATCACGTGGAGCGGGTACCAGTTCTACCACCGGGACATCGACTGTCCGGGGAGAACCTTCTTCCTCTTCCACCTGGAGACGGCGGATGAAGCTATTCGGGCCGGAATCGACCCTGCTGAAGTCGAGGCTTTATTCAATGAGGCCGATGTTGCTAAGGAGACGGCTGCTGAAGAAAGACGATCGCAGATTGAGAGAGATCTGGCGATTAGGGCTTACTGGGAGCAACACAGCGCTTTCGGCCGGGCCTATAAGGCCTTTGCTGAGATAATGGAGAAGTTGGCCGGTCCTACTCCGAGATTCGATTTCCGGGGATACTCGGTCGCCTACCCCTATGTGCTTCCCAAACGGTCGCAGTACCGGGTTGCGCATCGATCGTTGTGGTCGCTTGGCCAGATACGGAGTTCGACGACCAGGAAAGATCTGGCCGTCTGGAGGACAAGATTCCATGTTCCTTCAGATGTGGACATGTTCGCGCCGGCGAAGAATGAACGAGCCGACCAGCCTTCGATGGGTATGGTCGCCGTGAATGAGGCGATTATGGAGGCCGAGCTGCGCTTCCCTTTATCCTTTGTTGTCTCCCATCTGTTGGCCGCTTGGAATGTGGCGCCACTTCAGCTGACGCCGAACGCCTGGCTCCAAATTAACTGCACTCTCACCCTTTTTGGCGGTCACCGCCTGTACCGCCTCCCATCGCCGTTGGAGATGAACCATTTGTTCAAACTGACGGCTCATAAAGGGTTGGTCGGCGGTTACCATATTCAGGGCCGATCTGGTCGGGTGATTCACGGAGTCCCGAATAAGATGCGGGGCGATCAGACGAAGTGGTTCTGGGTCGCCGGCAAGTGGAGGGCTTCTGCGAGCGACAATCCCTCGGGCGAGCTGGAGATCCCCACTGAGTTTCGGGAGAGGAATCCGTGGGGTTTAGACTCTCCCTTCGTTCGGATGCGTTTTGGACTGATCTAATTTGATTTCGGTTTTGCAGGTTTTCACATTCCGGCGATCGAGGAGTTGCCTTTTGACTTTCTCGTTGTCTGGGAGCGGATAAGGAGCTTGTCGGACGACGACCTTGACGCCACCCGGATCAATAAGGAGAGTCGTTGGTTGTCGGCTTGAATATTCCGCTTCCCGAGACATCTCTCGGTGCCAGGTATGAGTTTCTGCGACCTTCAATTTCTAGGCGATCGCCTTGCTTGAGGAAAGTGTCTGACTGTTGGTCGATTGTCTTAACTGCAGAGGTTCGCTTCCCTCGCTTTTTGGAGCCTCCGACGGAGATCGCCATGTCGAACCCTGGAGTTCTAGGCCGTCTCCGCCATAAGAGATCGTCTCGGGCCCCACCCATTGCGTTGCCTATAGTTCCGGAGGCGGAGCCTCGCGTGGAGCCGGTCGTGGCTGAGGAGGAAGTTCCGGAGGAGGGGCTTCGAGCGAATCGCAAGAGGCCGAGGCCGGAAGAAACTTCGGTTCCTGCCCCGGGCGATGAAGTGACGATCGCCGCGCCTCCGATCACCATCGTTGCTCCGGAGAGTGAGCCGCCCTCTGCAGCTTTTATACGGGAGATGGCGATCGCGGATGCTGAGACCCCTCGAGGGAAACCGTATTTCGGTCGGGATCCCGAGAAGGCTGAGAGGTAGATAGCATTTTTGTGTTGAAAATTGCATCTGCGTAGGAGTTGTATTAACTTTGTTGTTTTGATGCAGGATCCGTCGCGCAGATCCGTCTTGCCCGCCGATGGTCGTGGATTTCCTAGCGAGCCGATCTCCTCGCCAGTCCTGCGACATTCCTCCATACGTTAGCAAGGCTGCTTCTGCTCTGCCGAAGGCCTGGACGACCGATCTGGATGCGATCGCTCGTCAGCGATCGGGGAGTTCGATGCATGCTGTTCTCGCCCTTTCTCTCCAGACGGCGACCATGGTCATCCCGGTGATACTCGGGAGTTTGAGGCGGCCTTCCACTATTCGCTGCGGGCGGATCTCGAGGCGGCTCGGAAGAGAACGCCGAGTTCTTCGATAAGATTGCGGCGATGGAGAAGGACTCTCTAGAGGCGGCCAGCGGGCGAGCCATGAGCTTGAGCGGAGAAGAAGGAAAGCGAGCAATATCGTCAGCGGTTGACCGATTTCGGGACCGGATGCGAGAATGCCGTCCGTGCGCGAAGGTTCTTGAAGAGGAGGCCGATCGCGAAGGTGACGATCGCTCGGTTGACAATGGTAGCGGAGGCGAGTAAAAAGTTGCTGCGAGGAGAGGCCGAGCTCCGTGGGTCGCAACAGCGATGGCGGAGCTGAAAGGAGAGGTTGAGGCGACCAAGGATGACCCCTTTCAAAACTTGGAGTTTGTCGTGAGTTCGCCTATTATTTGGCGTTCGCCGACTCGATCCGAGCGGCTAAGAAGGGAGGTTTGGAGGTCGGGCCTCTTGCCGAGAACTTCAAGGCGTACGCATTGAGCATCCTCTCCATTCGGCTTTCTCCTTGCCGATCTTGGACCTTGCGGACATCGGCGTGGATTTGAGCCGGTATCCGTCTCCGGCAATCTTGCTCATCCCGACGCTGCGGAAGGTGAGGGACCGCCGGATGCGATGGCGAAGGCCGAGGCGGGGCCCGAGGCACTTCATTTTGATGTTTTAGCTTATTTCCTTGTAGTTTTGTAGTTTTCTTTTGTAGCATTTAGGCCTTCGGGCGACCGTGTACTCTGATTTTTCAAGTAATGAAATGAACGTTTGGATTTCTGACTTATCACTTGAATGAATGGTTATTTTTGAGTCTATGTTTGACTTTGTACAAATGTGTGAGGAGAGATCGTTGCGAGGGTAGTTCCAAATGAATTGATAAACTCATAAAGATAACTTTTACAACAAATTCGATCGCTGCACCACTTGTTGAAAATGACGACCTCCGTATGTAGTTGAATAGCGACGATCGTCGTATTGGTAGTCCGCACTCTTATTGCCCCTTGTTTTTATTCACTTAGCGGAAGTAAGGGGATGAAAATAATTCGTTGAGTGAGCGGTCTTCAACTTTGTCGAATCCTCGAGGACGGTCGTCCGTCTTGAGGAACCGTGCACAATCGCGGAGTTCGATGGACCGACTCCTTGATCATGTCTTGATGCGCGAAGACATTGAGTGTCTCGTGACTCACTTTATTATGAGGGTCCTCTGTTAGGCTGCGCCTCGCCTCGTATTTAAACGAAGGGCGTGCGGTCTCGGTCTAGAGGAGTCCTTGCGCGGGGTAGCGTCGGATGATTCAACTCCACGCCCGCGGCTTGTTTAGCTCTGTTTCCACCTCGGCCCACCATGAAGATGGCGAACCTCGACGGTGTACGTTGAGACGGGGGTTATGGCACGTCGCATTGTCCGGGTTCACCATGTTAGATGATGAACCTTTGAGGGCGAGCGATCGTGTCAAACTGATTAATTTTGGAGGGCCCTCAGGCTACGCCGGCCTCGTATTTAAACGAAGGGCGGGCGATCTTGGCCCAAAGGGACCTTGCATGGCCTAAGCAGTCGGTTCCATCGACCACCAGGACCATGGCTGCACTCTTCCACCTTGGATCGTCATGCAGATGCCGACCTTCGACGGTGTACGTTGTGCGGGGGAGGCGATCTCGTGCCTTAGTCCATCATGTTAGATGGTGAACTGTAGATGGCGATCGAGTCCTCCAGTTTCATAAATAAGGAGGGAGATCGGGGAGACTTCCGTGGTCTCCTTCTCTTGATTAAAGCATGTAGAGACGGTCGTCGAGGTTGATCCAGGGGTCGGCTCGTATGAGCTCTCCAGCCTGTTTTGTGTTCGACTCGGACGATCGTGTATAGAGATTGGTAAGGGCTTTGGCTAGGCGATAAGGCATCGACTTGCCTTCCTCGAACAATCTCCAGAGCTGTTTGAGGAGGTCGCGGCATTGGTTGGTGCTGTGGCCGGGACTCTTGTGGTAGGCGTAATATTGATTGTTGTCCAGGTGACCGTGGTCCCTTATTGCCTTTGGCTTTTTGAGCTCTTCGTGCCCCTTGATGGCATAGAAAATATGTGCCGGAGTTCGGTTGAATGTATGGAGGAGATGGGCTTCCATATCCTCGAATGCCTTGAGATCTCCGGATGATTTGGCGATCGCCTTCTTTGCTTTGGCGATCGCTATCTTCTGGACGGGAGGTGGCGTTTCTTCGCCTAGGTGGAGGGTGAGTAGCCTTTGCCTGGCCAGAAAGTTGGCAGCTTTAGCGCGGAAGATCGCGTAAGTTGGGGGAATATCCTTGGAGAGATGTCTAAACATGGGAGAGTGACCGTGGAATCCCCCCATGACCGAATAGAGAGCGAGCTCGTCACTGACGGGTTCGCCGGTGAGGATGATTTCGTCTACCCGGTCGATGTAATCTGCGTCGGTTTCGTCTTTCCCCTGCTTGATTTTTATCACGCGGTGGGGGCCTTCTGGTCTGGCGACCTTGCTGGCGAAGTATGACGTGAAGTCATTCGCCAGTTTCTTAAAGGAGGTGATTGATCGTGGGGGTAGTGAGACGTACCACCTATGGGCCAGCTCGCCCAATGTTAACGGGAAGATCCGGCACTTGGTTGCATCAGATGCCCCACACCCAGTCTTGTAGATTCGAAATTTACTCAGGTGGGTTTTGGGGTCCGATCTCCCCTCATACAGAGGTGTTTTGGGAGGAGCGATCGTTGGTTGTATGGGGGCAAGCTCGATGTGGACCGCGAGTGGCTCGGTCGGCCCGGCGATCTTTTTGCTGGCGCTTGCCCCAGTGTCCAAGAGTGCTCTCATCTCGTCGAGCTGGCGTTGTATGGCGGCCATCGCCGTGGCCTGACTGCTAGCGGCTCGGCGCTCGGAGCGGGAGCCGAGGCGATTGAGTACTGATCCCCTGGCGATCGGGGCGGGAGTCAGATGGCTGACCTGCGTTCGGTTGTGAGGTGGGTAGGCCGAACTCCTGGTGACGGATTCGGATTCCGTCTTTTCAAAGATGGAAACAGAATGCCCCGGTCGCCAGGATGGGTCGCGGCCCAAGCGATTGAATATGGATCCGTCCGGTCGTGCGAGAGCCTTTCCTCGCGAATTGGGGCTTTCTAACGATCGCTCGTTCATAGCCCGCTGAATTTCCGTTTTCCCATGAGGTGGATGATCGAGGGAGTTATCGCAGGCGACGCGCATGCTCTCCGTCGCTCCTCCAGGATGGCCATAGCCTCCTCGATCTGTTCCTCGGTTTGGAACTGATCGAGTGAGAGGTTGGGGCCATCTCTCGGATGCGGGATCGAGAGTCTCGCGTTGCTGCGGCTTCCCCCTGTCGTTGGCTGGGATTCGATCGAACCGATATGGTGTCGTGGTTCAGAGAGCGACTTTCTTCGATGTACGGCGGATGTCATGATTCTCAAGGTTTTCTTTGAAGTGCGGTGAGTGTCACTTCAAGTATATGCCCGAGAACAGTGAGTGTTCTTGGGACGGTAGAATAAAAATGTGAGGGTTAGATCCCCTTCTTCTAGCGCCTAATTGTTGCTACCCAAAATATTATCAGGAGATAGATATTCTTTGGAATGGATGGGATAGCAAACAAATGCAAGAGCACTTCCGTGAGAAAGATAAATAACACAAGATTTGCCGGGGTTGTTAGTCCCGGGCTTGAATGCTCTCGCGAGATATTATTAATACTAATATTCGGGGATACAAGTACTAATGTAAGAATACAAATACAATGAGTGTAAAGATTCTTGTTATCTTAGCTAGTGAGCGTGTAGATTGCCGGAAGAACCAGATTTGATGCTCTGTGAGTTCTTGTAACAAAGGATATGAACAGTCGCGACGGGGAGAGATCGACAGTCTCTCACGACGAGTATATAGCTGGGTGCTTGGGCTCCGAGGCTTATGAATCCCTAGGAATCTGTCTAGTGGAGACTTGCTGCTTCTACCGATCGTGTTCTGGACGAGGAATTCGGAGAGAGAAGTCCTGAGATGGATCCCGGTGAGAAAGTCGGGAGCTTGATGATATGTGTGTTCTACTGTATTTCTGTTGTTGGTGGAATGAATTTCGAACCGTAGGTTAAATGAATTGGGAACCTTTTTCCAGTAGGAGGAGGTTCTCTATTTATAGGACTTGGGTATGCCGGGCGATCGCCTTTTCTGCATTATAATAATCGGGCGATCGTCCTTAAGCACATGGGCTTGTTCCCTTAAAGTCTGCAGGAGTTCTTTGGCGATCAATCAGACGGTCGATGGGAGCTTACACGCGTCTGATTCTTTGTCACGAGCGGTCCCACCGACAACTTTGGCGCGCTGCCGGTAGGTGAGGTAGGTGACAGTTGTGGTCAAAGGTCTTGTCACCAAAAAGATCTTGCCTGTCAGCGAAGATCTTGTCAGCGCCTTTTGTGGATCTGCACGTGGGTGCTGTTCTGAGATCCAATCCTCGATGACTTTGACGGGCGATCATCACTGCTCGGGACGTAGGTCGACCGTCCTTAGCCGGACACTATAGTCGATCGCCAGATGCCGAAAGGCGATCGCCTTGGGAGCCGATCGCTAGGTACCTGATGGTGGTCTGATATCTTCGACTTGGCGAGCTAGCCATAGTTTGACTGGAGTTGACTTGGTCGCTCGGCCTTACAGTCGATCGTCTGTCGGGATGAATAAATCGTGACACAACACCGGGCTTGAATGCTCTCGCGAGAAATTATTAATACTAATATTCGGGGATACAAGTACTAATGTAAGAATACAATTACAATGAGTGTAAAGATTCTTGTTATCTTAGCTAATGAGCGTGTAGATTGCCGGAAGAACCAGATGTGATGCTCTGTGAGTTCTTGTAACAAAGGAGATGAACAGTCGCGGCGTGAGAGATCGACAGTCTCTCACGGCGAGTATTAGCTGGATGCTTGAGCTCCTGGGCTTATGAATCTCTTGGAATCTGTCTTGTGGAGACTTCCTGCCTCTGCCGATCTTTTTCTGGATGAGAGATTCGGAGAGGGAAATCCTGAGATGGATTCCGGCGAGAAAGCAGGGAGCTCGATGGTATGTGTGTTCTTCTGTATTTCCGTGAATGAATTCGGAATGTAGGTGAATGAATTGGGAACCTTTTTCCAGTAGGAGGAGGTTCTCTATTTATAGGACTTGGATATGCCGGGCGATCGCCTTTTCTGTATTATAATAATCGGGCGATCGTCTTTTAGCACATGGGCTTGTTCCCTTAAAGTCGCGGCACTGCTTGGCGGCCAGACGTCTGATCAATGGGAGCTGCACACGTCCCTGATTCTTTGTCACGGGCGGTCCCACTTCGTAACTTTCGGCGCGCCTGTCGGTAGGTGAGGTAGGTGACAGGCTGGGGTCAAAGGTCTTGTGTGTCAGCGCCTTTTATGGATCTGCACGTGGGTGCTGTTCTGAGATCCAGTCTTCGATGACTTTGGCGGGCGATCATCTCTGTTCGGGGCGTAGGCCGATTGTCCTTAGCCGGACACTAGAGTCGATCGCCAGATGCCAAAGGGCGATCGCCTTGGGAGTCGATCGCTAGGTACCTGATGGTGGTCTGGTTTCTTCGATTAGGCGAGCTAGCCATAGTTTGACTGGTGTTGACTTGGTCGCTTGACCTTATAGTCGATCGCCTGTCGGGATGAATAAATCTTGACACAACAAGGTTCTGAGAGAGAAATCCTAGATAGAGTCGAGAGAAAAACCGAGAGCTTTCCAAGTGTAGGAAGCCTTCTATTTATAGGAGAAGAGGTAGCTGGGATGTCTAGATCCCGAGCGGGCGATCGTCTTTCTTGCATTATAATAAGCGGGTGATCGTCTCAGCACGTGGGTCGGTTCCCTTAAAGTCCGCGGCTGCTACTGACAGCCAGCAGTGCGAACCAATGAGAAGACGCCATGTGCCTCATGTCGCTGTCTTGGGGGGTCTACCTTGGACCTTTCGGCGGGTCTGTCGGTAGGTGAGGTTTGTCCTTGTCGTTGACAGCTGTTGATGGGCTGGAGTCAAAGGCCTTTTCCTACGGCGCCTTTTCCGGATTTGCACGTGGCTCTTTACTCCGAGATCCGGTCCTGGTAGATACACGGATGTTGGTTTTACACGTGGCATGAGGCGATCATCCTTGGCCGGGCACCAGAGTCGATCGCTATGTGCCAAGAGACGATTGCCCTGGATGTCGATCGCTCGGAACTTGGACTTGATCTGGGATCTTCGTTTGGTAGGTGTGCCGTGGCTCATTTGATGCTGACTCGGTCACTCGGCCCTTACGTCGATCGCCGTCGAGATGTGTTAATCGCGATACAACACCGAGGATTTTATTGATTGGCTTATTTCTATTGAAGAATTGCTTGATTTTAATCAGGTACTATTTGAACGCTGAGTCCCTCTCATCGCCACTCGTTTCCACGGTCGAGCGGCATCTTGGTGGCACCAGACTAAAGCGACGAGAGCCCGATAGCGGAAAGCCCCAATTACAACGTGGGACAAATTGAAAAAGTCTATACATCGGGAATTTCTCCAGTTCAATTACGAACGAATATTGTATCAGAAATTATACACTTTGAAACAGGGTATGCGTTTGGTCGACACATACACAGGAGATTTTTACAATCTTATTGCACGAATTGAACTTACCGAGTCCCAGGACCAGCTAATCTCCCGATATATCAGCAGTTTACGCCTATCATTTCAGGATATGCTACATCTTCTCTCGCTGCAATCTGTTGCAGAAACACATCAGCGCATCTCTGCCTTGGAGCGCCAATTCAATCGGCGGCCGTCGGCTCCCTTCACGGCCTGTCCAAACGCGTTGCCTACTGGCGCCAACATTCGACTGCCGTCTGACGCTCGTCCATCAATCGGCCGTGAGCTTCCGCCCACATCTTCTTCACGCCCATCAGGGGTGATTCCTAATGTGACCGGTCCCAGGCTTGTCCAATACTTTCAATGTGGTGATTTGGGCCACATTAAAGCCTAATGTCCTAAAAATATGGTATCCAACTGTGGGCTTATTTTAGATGATACAAATGACACAGATTACTATAGGGAAAATTACATCTCCTAATACTTCTTATCAAATTATTACACTAATCTCGTAAAATTAAAATATTTACAGGACTACCGTATTATCCTTCTCTCTCCTATTTCACAACCCATATTTTATGTTTTACTTTTTTTCTATTTCTCTCTCCTTAGAGCATTGGAGTGCACGCTCGTGCGCCATCGTGCGTTAGTAAAAAGTGGTGCGCGTCAAGAAAAGCTCTTTGGCACAAGCACTCAACGGCACAAAAAAGCCCCCTCCCTCATACAAATGTGGTGCCATAGCAAAAGTGGTGCCGTTGGGTCCACACATACCCCACTAAATACACAAATACAACACACACACACACCAAAAAAAAAAAAAAGGTTTGGCGTTGGCTGTTAGGGACCAGCCAAGACCCTTTGGCACCAACCACGGTACCGTGAGCCAACCATGTTTCTCGCGTTTTTCCTTTGGCACGAGCCATTGACACCACGTACCCCATGCTCTTAGCAGTATTATTTTTTATCTTCTTTAATTACTGATTGTGTTTCCTATTTTATTTCGATTCTCTCTCCAAGATCTTCATCGTTTATTTCCTGCGTGTGCAGATTTGGGATTTCTGCCAGAATGAGACAAGTAGGAATTTCTACGGGAACGCTACATATTGAACTGATTTTGTGATTCATTTTTAAGCGATTTACATAGTTCGTCGGATTCATATTTCTTCCTTTTTTCAATTTGAGATTTTCTCACAAATTGAGATTTAAGTTTGGGTGGATTTATTTTTGATTTTTCAAAACTAATTTTCAAAGAAAGAAAACATAGTTCGTTGCTGTTGGTATTGAGGTTGGCATATTAACAATCCGTTCGTGAGAAATTCAACTATGATCTTTGTCAAATGCCGCCTCTATAATGTCGATGCACCACCACCTCCGTAACCACAATTACTTATGTCGATGGCTACAATGCAATATCTCATTGAAGGAGTGTGATTAGATAAATATTTTATTGATTTGATTTAGTGTGGTAGTTTTGGTATTTGTTCAATCTGTTAATTATGCTAGCTAATCTAGTTTCTTGGAATGATTAGTTTGCAGGCATATCTATAAGATTTTGCTGATTTTAGGTTGCTATTGACCTTTTGGATACCTTTTAGATGGTCTGTATATACAGATTGTGGATGTATAAATGGTTTCGTTGATTTTGATCAGGAAGTAAAGTTTTAATTACACGTGTAATGCGTTTTGTTTACATATGATAGCCAATTGGGCTACCTTTTCGAATGGGTAATTTGTCTCACATATATGGTTATTCTTTTGTTATGTTTGAAAATATATTTTATGCAAGTCAGATACTAAAGGATATATGACTGGTTACTCGATTACATCATTCTGGACACTCATTCACAATACTAAATCACTCATTTTCAAGTTACGATTCATTATTATTTGGTTACTGTCTAATAATTGATTAGGTTTTTCAATTACTTGAACCACATATCATGGAAACTGCCCCAAATGCGTGAGGTGAATATGTACTATCATCCTAAGTCAACGAATCAAAGAAAGTAACCATACAAATTAAATATAGTAACCAAATTATAACAAAAAAGCATCCACCATATAATAAATACAAAAAAATGATATCCACTAATAAATTTGGATATTTTTATATACCAATATATAAAATAAATAGTATTTGGTAAATGGTATCCACTAAGGAGTAATCGAGTATTCATTTACAAGTACCCATAAATATTGATTATTATGCATTATCGAAATACATACAAATGAATACTATTGTTACTATGGATTATTTGTTTATGTTAAAGAACAACAATTCAAGCAACATAAATTTGGATACTTTTATAAATTTACAACATCCAATGTATTTTTTATAAATAAATTTAAAAATAGTGGAAATTAAGTAGTATCGATATTTATTCATTACAGTAATCATTATCAAATTCGAACAAATTATTACACATAAGTTAATGAATATAGTTACATCCTAAAAGACCCAATTCAATACAGTAATCAGGGATGGTATCTTAGTACATTCATAAAGGTAATCAAATTAAAACTTGATGCAGAAATCATCCCAACTCGGTGGCAAAAATCATCCCAGATAGTATCCAAATACAACATCCAAGTAACCAAGCTACTAATTATAAGTATCCAACTGAGATATTTTAAGAAATTAACTAATTACAATCACCCAAAACTGCGCCCAACCACCATCTTCTTCGGTAAGCCGACTCCCATATCAGATCTATTATCAAAATCAAATCAATTATCAAAATAAATAAACTCATCTAACAAATCTAACAAACCAAATCAATAAAACCTAAACAAACAAAACACCCCAGACTAATTATCAAAATCGGACGATTCACCTAGAAAAATTTCTTTGAGAAAATATTTTGCTCGCCGACTACCATATTTTTGTGAGAGGAAAAGAAGTTCTGTAAATAATTTATGAACTGCGAGAATTTATTTGCAATGGTGTGTTGCAGAGGAAAAAAAGATCTCTAAGGGAAGAGGGGGCATGTCTGCAGAGAAGAAAAAAGAAAAGAGGAGGAGGAACGACAGAAAGGAAAGGAGAGAGAAAAAAAAAGAGAGGGAGAGAAGATGTGAAAGGTTGGAAACGTGGCTGATTTTTAGGGATTGGGATGGTGGATTTTTTTATTGTGGAAAATTTATTGTTATATGTGTTAATATTTTTCTTTTGTTTTATTTTTGTAATTAGTTTGTATAAGTTGTATAGATGTGTAAAGTCCCCATTACTATACTCCCCCTATTTATGACACCTATGAGGAGACTCAGCCCACTGAGGAAATTTTATCATGAGATACGGGACCCGCTCTACTCATTTGTCGTGCTTGTCTTGCCCCTAAGCATGCAGATGAAGACATATAACGACACAATCTTTTCGAGTCCACTTGTACCATAAACGGCAAGGTATGTCGTTTTACTATTGATTCGTATGCATGTGAGAATGTTATAGCTACTGCTGCTGTTGATAAATTAAGCCTACCCACTGAGTTGCATCCCACCCATATATCTTGTCTTGGCTGCAAAAGGGAGATAATATTCGTATTGATCGTCGTGTTTTACTGAAATTCATAACGAAAGGATATTAGTTACAACTACATTTGCTAAGTTTAACATTCGCATGATTATTGTGGGGTTTTACATCCTCCCCTCCTTCAAAAAATTTTGTCCCCAAATTCCTTTCAAAATAGCTCGGGATAGGATGACTTCATCCCGTCTTCAGTCTCCCAGGTAGCGTCTTCCTCTCGACTATGATTCGACCAGACAACTTTGACTAAAGGAATTTGCTTCATTCTCAATTCGTGCACTTTTCGATCAAGGATTTTGATTGGCTTCTCTTTGTAAGCTAAGTTCTCCTTGATTGGCGAAATATCAGTAGTAAGAATATGAGTTGGGTCTGGATGATACTTCTTCAGTCTCGAGACATGAAATCGTGCATTCCAGCAAGGTTGGTTGGTAACTCCGAGCGATACGTCAGTCGTCCAATTCGTTCAATGATCTTGAATGGTCCGATGTATCTAGGACTAAATTTCCCTCATTTCCTCGATGCGATACGTCCCTTTTTTTGAATAACCTTAGAAATACTTGATCTCCTTCCTTGAACGCTAAATCCTTCCTCCGTTGATCGGTGTAACTCTTCTGTCTACTATGTGCTGTACGGATTATGTATTTAATCAATTACACTTTATCCATGGATTCTTTTACCAAATCTATGTTTGTTAGTGAAGGTTCTGTTTGTTGAGTCTTTGGTGTCCACTGGTCATGAATTTCCTAATGGAGTGGAGATCGGCACTTCCTCCCATACATAGCTTCATAGGGTGCCATTCCAATTGTTGCTTGGTAACTGTTGTTATACGCGAATTTGGCCAATGTTAGATGACGATCCCAATTTCCTTGAAAGTCTAGCACACAGGCTTGTAACATGTCCTCAAGAGTTTGGATGGTTCGTTCAGATTGCCAGTCTATCTGGGGGTGAGCGCTCGTGCTAAAACTTAAGGAAGTTCCCAATTC